>JAWPHD010019174.1:0-36795 GCA_037043455.1 Cyrtodaria siliqua
AATATATATGCGTAAGAACTGAATATATATGTGTAAGAACTGAATATATATGTGCAAGAACTAAATGTATTTGCGTAAGGACTGAATATATATGTGTAAGAACTGAATATATATGCGTAAGAACTGATTATATGCGTAAGAACTGAATATATGCGTAAGAACTGAATATATATCAGTAACAACTGAATATATATGTGTAAGAACTGAATATATATGCGTAAGAAATGAATATATATGCTTAAGAACGGAATATATATGCGTAAGAACTGAATATATCCGTAAGAACTGAATAAATATGCATAAGAATGGAATATATATATGTCAGAACGGAATATATATGCGTAAGAACGGAAGATATATGTGTAAGAACTGAATATATATGTGTAAGAACTGAATATATATGTGTAAGAACTGAATATATATGTGTAAGAAGTGAATATATATGCGTAAGAACTGAATATATATATGTGTAAGAACGGAATATATATGTGTAAGAACTGAATATATATGTATAAGAAATGAATATATATGCGTAAGAACTGAATATATATGCGTACGAACTGAATATATATGCGTAAGAACGGAATATATATGCTTAAGAACGGAATATATATGCGTAAGAACGGAATATATACGTAAAGACTGAATATATATGCGTAAGAACGGAATATATATGCGTAAGAACTGAATATATGCGTAAGAACGGAATATATATGCGTAAGAACCGAGTATATGCGTAAGAACTGAATATATTCGTAGGAACTGAATATATATGTGTAAGAACTGAATATATATGTGTAAGAACTGAATATATATGTGTAAGAACTGAATATATATGTGTAAGAACTGAATATATATGCGTAAGAACTGAATATATATGCGTAAGAACTGAATATATATATATATGTGTAAAAACTGAATATATATGTGTAACAACTGAATATATGTGTAAGAACTGAATATATATGAGTAAGAAGTGAATATATATGCGTAAGAACTGAATATATATGTGTAAGAACTGAATATATGTGTAAGAACTGAATATATATACGTAAGAACTGAATATATATGCGTTAGAACTGAATATATATGCGTAAGAATGAATATATATGCGTAAGAACTGAATATATATGCGTAAGTACTAAATATATATGCGTAAGAAGTGAATATATATGCGTAAGAACTGAATATATATCAGTAAGAACTGAATATATATGTGTAAGAACTGAATATATACGTGTAAGAATTTAATATATGCGTAAGAAGCGAATATATATGCGTAAGAACTGAATTTATATGCGTAAGAACTGAACATATGCGTAAGAACTGAATATATATGCGTAAGAACTGAATATATATGCGTAAGAACTGAATATATGCGTAAGAACTGAATATATATGTGTAAGAACTGAATATATATGCGTAAGAACTGAATATTTATGTGTAAGAACTGAATATATATGCGTAAGAACTGAATATATATTCGTAAGAACTGAATATATATGCGTAAGAACTGAATATATATATGTGTAAAAACTGAATATATATGTGTAAGAACTGAAAATATATGTTTAAGAACTGAATATATATGTGTGAGAACTGAATATATATGCGTAATAACTGAATATATATGCGTAAGAATTGAATATATATGCGTAAGAAGTGAATATATATGCGTAAAAAACTGAACATATGCGTAGGAACTGAATATATATTCGTAAGAACTGAATATATATGCGTAAGAACTGAATATATAAATGTGTAAAAACTGAATATTTATGTGTAAGAACTGAGAATATATATGCGTAAGAACTGAATATATATGTGTAAGAACTGAAAATATATGTGTAAGAACTGAATATATATGTGTAAGAACTGAATATATATGCGTAATAACTGAATATATATGCGTAAGAATTGAATATATATGCCTAAGAACTGAATATATATGGAATGTATATGCGTAAGAACTGAATATATGTGTATGAACTGAATATATATGCGTAAGAACTGAACATATTGTAAGAACTGAATATATATGTGTAAGAGCGGAATATATATGCGTAAGAATGGATATGTATGTGTAAGAACTGCATATATATGTGTAAGAACTGAATATATATGCTGTAAGAACTGAATATTTATGTGTAAGAACTGAATATATATGCGTAAGAACTGAATATATATTCGTAAGAACTGAATATATATGCGTAAGAACTGAATATATATATGTGTAAAAACTGAATATATATGTGTAAGAACTGAAATATATGTGTAAGAACTGAATATATATGTGTAAGAACTGAATATATATGCGTAATAACTGAATATATATGCGTAAGAATTGAATATATATGCGTAAGAAGTGAATATATATGCGTAAGAACTGAATATATATGCGTAGGAACTGAATATATATTCGTAAGAACTGAATATATATGCGTAAGAACTGAATATATATATGTGTAAAAACTGGATATTTATGTGTAAGAACTGAATATATATGCGTAAGAACTGAATATATATGTGTAAGAACTGAAAATATATGTGTAAGAAATGAATATATATGTGTAAGAACTGAATATATATGCGTAATAACTGAATATATATGCGTAAGAATTGAATATATATGCCAAAGAACTGAATATATATTGAATGTATATGCGTAAGAACTGAATATATGCGTATGAACTGAATATATATGCATAAGAACTGAATATATGCTTAAGAACTGAATATATATGCGTAAAAACTTAATATATATGCGTAAGAAGTAAATATATATGCGTAACAACTGAATATATATGCGTAAGAACTGAATATATGCGTAAGAACTGAATATATATTCGTAAGAACTGAATATATTTGCGTAAGAACTGAATATATATATATATGTGTAAAAACTGAATATATATGTGTAACAACTGAATATATATGTGTAAGAATTGAATATATATGAGTAAGAAGCGAATATATATGCGTAAGAACTGAATATATATGTGTAAGAACTGAAAATATATGTGTAAAAACTGAATATATATGCGTATGAACTGAATATATATGCCTAAGAACTGAATATATATGCGTAAGAACGGAATATATGCGTAATAACTGAATATATATGCGTAAGAACTGAATATATATGCGTAAGAACTGAATATATATTCGTAAAAACTGAATATATATGCCTAAGAACTGAATATATATATATGTGTAAAAACTGAATATATAGGTGTAAGAACTGAATATATATGCGTAAGAACTGAATATATGCGTAAGAACTGAATATATATGCGTAAGAACTAAATATATATGGAATGTATATGCGTAAGAACTGAATATATGCGGAAGAACTGAATATATATGCGTAAGAACTGAATATATGCGTAAGAACTGAATATATATGCGTAAGAACTGAATATATATTCGTAAGAACTGAATATATATGCCTAAGAACTGAATATATATATATGTGTAAAAACTGAATATATAGGTGTAATAACTGAATATATATGCGTAAGAACTGAATATATATGCGTAAGAACTAAATATATGCGTATGAACTGAATAAATATGCGTAAGAACTGAATATATGCGTAAGAACAGAATATATATGCGTAAGAAGTAAATATATATGCGTAAGAACTCAATATATATGCGTAAGAACTGAATATATGCGTAAGAACTGAATTCATATGAG
Source organism: Cyrtodaria siliqua (assembly GCA_037043455.1). Taxonomy (NCBI): domain Eukaryota; kingdom Metazoa; phylum Mollusca; class Bivalvia; order Adapedonta; family Hiatellidae; genus Cyrtodaria; species Cyrtodaria siliqua. The sequence goes on from JAWPHD010019174.1 coordinate 3,701, forward strand.
TAAGAACGGGATATATATGCGTAAGAACTGAATATATGCGTAAGAACAGAATATATATGCGTAAGAACGGAATATATATGTGTAAGAACTGAATATATATGCGTAAGAACTGAATATATATTCGTAAGAACTGAATATATATGCGTAAGAACTGAATATATATATATGTGTAAAACTGAATATATATGTGTAAGAACTGAATATATATGTGTAAGAACTGGAAATATATGTGTAAGAACTGAAAATATATGCGTAATAACTGAATATATATGCGTAAGACCTGAATATATATGCCTAAGAACTGAATATATATATGCGTAAGAAATAAATATATATGTGTAAGAACTGAATATATATGCGTAAGAACTGAATATTTATGTGTAAGAACTGAATATATATGTGTAAGAAATGAATATATATGCGTAAGAACTGAATATATATTCGTAAGAACTGAATGTATGCGTTAGAACTGAATATATGCGTAAGAACTGAATATATATCAGTAAGAACTGAATATATATGTGTAAGAACTGAATATATATGCGTAAGAACTGAATATATGCGTAAGAACTGAATATATATATGTGTAAAAACTGAATATATATGTGTAAGTACTGAATATATACGCGTAAGAATTGAATATATATGCGTAAGAACTGAATATATATGTGTAAGAACTGAATATATATGCGTAATAGCTGAATATATATTCGTAAGAACTGAAAATATATGCGTAAGAACTGAATATATATATGTGTAAAAACTGAATATATATGAGTAAGAACTGAATATATATGCGTAAGAAATGAACATATGCGTAAGAACTGCATATATATGCGTAAGAACAGAATATATATGCGTAAGAAATGAACATATGCGTAAGAAATGAATATATATGCGTAAGAACGGAATATATATGCGTAAGAACTGAATATATGCGTAAGAACTGAATATATATGTGTAAGAACTGAATATATATGCGTTAGAACTGAATATTTATGTGTAAAAATTGAATATATATGTGTAAGAACTGAATATATACGCGTAAGAATTGAATATATATGCGTAAGAACTGAATATATATATATATGTAAGAACTGAATATATATGCGTAATAGCTGAATATATATTCGTAAGAACTGAATATATATGCGTAAGAACTGAATATATATATGTGTAAAAACTGAATATATATGCGTAAGAAGTGAATATATATGCGTAAGAACTGAATATATATGCGTAAGAACTGAATATATCCGTAAGAACTGAATATATATGCGTAAGAACTGAATATATATGCGTAAGAACGGAATATATATGCATAAGAACGGAATATATATGTGTGAGAACTGAATATATATGCGTAAGAACTGAATATATATGCGTAAGAACTGAATATATATGCTTAAGAACTGAATATATATGCGTAAGAAATGAATATATGTGCGTAAGAACTGAATATATATATATGTGTAAAAACTGAATATATATGTGTAAGAACTGAATATATATGTGTAAAAACTGAATATATATGTGTAAGAACTGAATATATATGCGTAATAACTGAATATATATGCGTAAGAGCTGAATATATATGCGTAAGAACTGAATATATATATGCGTAAGAAATGAATATATATGTGTAAGAACTGAATATATATGTGTAAGAACTGAATATACATGTGTAAGAACTGACTATATATTTGTAAGAAATGAATATATATGCGTAAGAACTGAATATATATGTGTAAGAACTGAATATATATGTGTAAGAACTGAATATATATGCGTAAGAACTGAATGTATGCGTAAGAACTGAATATATGCGTAAGAACTGAATATATATCAGTAAGAACTGAATATATATGTGTAAGAACTGAATATATATGCGTAAGAACTGAATATATGCGTAAGAACTAAATATATATATGTGTAAAAACTGAATATATATGTGTAAGAACTGAATATATACGCGTAAGAATTGAATATATATGTGTAAGAACTGAATATATATGTGTAAGAACTGAATATATATGCGTAATAGCTGAATATATATTCGTAAGAACTGAATATATATGCGTAAGAACTGAATATATATATGTGTAAAAACTGAATATATATGAGTAAGAACTGAATATATATGCGCAAGAACTGAATATATATGCGTAAGAACTGAATATATATTCGTAAGAACTGAATATATATGCCTAAGAACTGAATATATATATATGTGTAAAAACTGAATATATAGGTGTAATAACTGAATATATATGCGTAAGAACTGAATATATATGCGTAAGAACTAAATATATGCGTATGAACTGAATAAATATGCGTAAGAACTGAATATATGCGTAAGAACAGAATATATATGCGTAAGAAGTAAATATATATGCGTAAGAACTGAATATATATGCGTAAGAACTGAATATATGCGTAAGAACTGAATATATATGCGTAAGAACGGGATATATATGCGTAAGAACTGAATATATGCGTAAGAACAGAATATATATGCGTAAGAACGGAATATATATGTGTAAGAACTGAATATATATGCGTAAGAACTGAATATATATTCGTAAGAACTGAATATATATGCGTAAGAACTGAATATATATATATGTGTAAAAACTGAATATATATGTGTAAGAACTGAATATATATGTGTAAGAACTGGAAATATATGTGTAAGAACTGAAAATATATGCGTAATAACTGAATATATATGCGTAAGACCTGAATATATATGCCTAAGAACTGAATATATATATGCGTAAGAAATGAATATATATGTGTAAGAACTGAATATATATGCGTAAGAACTGAATATTTATGTGTAAGAACTGAATATATATGTGTAAGAAATGAATATATATGCGTAAGAACTGAATATATATTCGTAAGAACTGAATGTATGCGTTAGAACTGAATATATGCGTAAGAACTGAATATATATCAGTAAGAACTGAATATATATGTGTAAGAACTGAATATATATGCGTAAGAACTGAATATATGCGTAAGAACTGAATATATATATGTGTAAAAACTGAATATATATGTGTAAGTACTGAATATATACGCGTAAGAATTGAATATATATGCGTAAGAACTGAATATATATGTGTAAGAACTGAATATATATGCGTAATAGCTGAATATATATTCGTAAGAACTGAAAATATATGCGTAAGAACTGAATATATATATGTGTAAAAACTGAATATATATGAGTAAGAACTGAATATATATGCGTAAGAAATGAACATATGCGTAAGAACTGCATATATATGCGTAAGAACAGAATATATATGCGTAAGAAATGAACATATGCGTAAGAAATGAATATATATGCGTCAGAACGGAATATATATGCGTAAGAACTGAATATATGCGTAAGAACTGAATATATATGTGTAAGAACTGAATATATATGCGTTAGAACTGAATATTTATGTGTAAAAATTGAATATATATGTGTAAGAACTGAATATATACGCGTAAGAATTGAATATATATGCGTAAGAACTGAATATATATATATGTAAGAACTGAATATATATGCGTAATAGCTGAATATATATTCGTAAGAACTAAATATATATGCGTAAGAACTGAATATATATATGTGTAAAAACTGAATATATATGCGTAAGAAGTGAATATATATGCGTAAGAACTGAATATATATGCGTAAGAACTGAATATATCCGTAAGAACTGAATATATATGCGTAAGAACTGAATATATATGCGTAAGAACGGAATATATATGCATAAGAACGGAATATATATGTGTAAGAACTGAATATATATGCGTAAGAACTGAATATATATGCGTAAGAACTGAATATATATGCTTAAGAACTGAATATATATGCGTAAGAAATGAATATATGTGCGTAAGAACTGAATATATATATATGTGTAAAAACTGAATATATATGTGTAAGAACTGAATATATATGTGTAAAAACTGAATATATATGTGTAAGAACTGAATATATATGCGTAATAACTGAATATATATGCGTAAGAGCTGAATATATATGCGTAAGAACTGAATATATATATGCGTAAGAAATGAATATATATGTGTAAGAACTGAATATATATGTGTAAGAACTGAATATACATGTGTAAGAACTGATTATATATTTGTAAGAAATGAATATATATGCGTAAGAACTGAATATATATGTAAGAACTGAATATATATGTGTAAGAACTGAATATATATGCGTAAGAACTGAATGTATGCGTAAGAACTGAATATATGCGTAAGAACTGAATATATATCAGTAAGAACTGAATATATATGTGTAAGAACTGAATATATATGCGTAAGAACTGAATATATGCGTAAGAAATAAATATATATATGTGTAAAAACGGAATATATATGTGTAAGAACTGAATATATACGCGTAAGAATTGAATATATATGTGTAAGAACTGAATATATATGTGTAAGAACTGAATATATATGCGTAATAGCTGAATATATATTCGTAAGAACTGAATATATATGCGTAAGAACTGAATATATATATGTGTAAAAACTGAATATATATGAGTAAGAACTGAATATATATGCGTAAGAAATGAACATATGCGTAAGAACTGAATATATATGCGCAAGAACTGAATATATATGTGTAAGAACTGAATATATATGCGTAATAGCTGAATATATATGTGTAAGAACTGAATATATATGTGTAAGAACTGAATATATATATGTCTAAGAACTGAATATATATGTGTAAGAACTGAATATATATGCGTAAGAACGGAATATATATGCGTTATTACTGAATATATGCGTAAGAACAGAATATATATGCGTAAGAACGGAATATATATATGTGTAAGGACTGAATATATATGCGTAAGAAGTGAATATATATGCGTAAGAACGGAATATTATGCCTAAGAACTGAATATATATGCGTAAGAACTGAATATATATGCGTAAGAACGGAATATATATGCGTAAGAACGAAATATATATGTGTAAGAACTGAATATATATGCGTAAGAACTGAATATATATTCGTAAGAACTGAATATATATGCGTAAGAACTGAATATATATATATGTGTAAAAACTGAATATATATGTGTAAGAACTGAATATATATGTGTAAGATCTGAATATATATGAGTAAGAACTGAATATATATGCGTAAGAAATGAACATATGCGTAAGAACTGAATATATATGCGCAAGAACTGAATATATATGTGTAAGAACTGAATATATATGCGTAATAGCTGAATATATATGTGTAAGAACTGAATATATATGTGTAAGAACTGAATATATATATGTCTAAGAACTGAATATATATGTGTAAGAACTGAATATATATGCGTAAGAACCGAATATATATGCATAATTACTGAATATATGCGTAAGAACAGAATATATATGCGTAAGAACGGAATATATATATGTGTAAGGACTGAATATATATGCGTAAGAAGTGAATATATATGCGTAAGAACGGAATATTATGCCTATGAACTGAATATATATGCGTAAGAACTGAATATATATGCGTAAGAACGGAATATATATGCGTAAGAACGGAATATATATGTGTAAGAACTGAATATATATGCGTAAGAACTGAATATATATTCGTAAGAACTGAATATATATGCGTAAGAACTGAATATATATATATGTGTAAAAACTGAATATATATGTGTAAGAACTGAATATATATGTGTAAGAACTGAATATATATGTGTAAGAACTGAATATATATGCGTAATAACTGAATATATATGCGTAAGAGCTGAATATATATGCGTAAGAACTGAATATATATATGCGTAAGAAATGAATATATATGTGTAAGAACTGAATATATATGTGTAAGAACTGAATATATATGTGTAAGAACTGTATATATATTTATAAGAAATGAATATATATGCGTAAGAACTGAATATATATGTCTAAGAACTGAATATATATGCGTAAGAACTGAATGTATGCGTAAGAACTGAATATATGCGTAAGAACTGAATATATATCAGTAAGAACTGAATATATATGTGTAAGAACTGAATATATATGCGTAAGAACTGAATATATGCGTAAGAACTGAATATATATATGTGTAAAAACTGAATATATATGTGTAAGAACTGAATATATACGCGTTAGAATTGAATATAAATGTGTAAGAACTGAATATATATGTGTAAGAACTGAATATATATGCGAAATAGCTGAATATATATTCGTAAGAACTGAATATATATGCGTAAGAACTGAATATATATGTGTAAAAACTGAATATATATGAGTAAGAACTGAAAATATATGCGTAAGAAATGAACATATGCGTAAGAACTGAATATATATGCCTAAGAACTGAATACATATGCGTAAGAAATTAACATATGCGTAAGAACTGAATATATATGCGTAAGAACGGAATATATATGCGTAAGAACTGAATATATGCGTAAGAACTGAATATATATGTGTAAGAACTGAATATATATGCGTAAGAACTGAATATATATGTGTAAAAACTGAATATATATGTGTAAGAACTGAATATATATGCGTTATAGCTGAATATATATTCGTAATAACTGAATATATATGCGTAAGAACTGAATATATATATGTGTAAAAACTGAATATATATGCGTAAGAACTGAATATATATGCGTAAGAATTGTATATATATGCGTAAGAAGTGAATATATATGCGTAAGAACTGAATATATATGCGTAAGAACGGAATATATATGCGTAAGAACGGAATATACATGTGTAAGAACTGAATATATATGTGTAAGTACGGAATATATATGCGTAAGAACGGAATATATATGCGTAAGATGGGAATATATATGCGTAAGAACGGAATATATACGTGTACAAACTGAATATATATGCGTAAGTGCTGAATATATATGCGTAAAAACTGAATATATGCGTAAGAACTGAATATATATGCGTAAGAACTGAATATATATCCGTAAGAACTGAATATATGCATATGAACTGAATATATATGCGTAAGAACTGAATATATGCGTAAGAACTGAATATATTAGCGTAAGAAGTAAATATATATGAGTTCAAACTGAATATATATGCGTAAGAACTGAATATATGCGTAAGAACTGAATATATATGCGTAAGAACGGAATATATATGCGTAAGAACTGAATATATGCGTAAGAACAGAATATATATGCGTAAGAACTGAATATATATGCGTAAAAAGAGAATATATATGCGGAAGAACTGAATATATATGCGTAAGAACTGAGTATATATGCGTAAGAACGGAATATATATGCGTAAGAATGGAATATATATGCGTAAGAACGGAATATATATGTGTAAGAACTGAATATATAGTGTAAGAACGGAATATATATGCCTAAGAACTGAATATATATGCATAAGAACTGAATATATATGCGTAAGAGCTGAATATATATGTGTAAGAACTGAATATATATGTGTAAGAACTGAATATATATGTGTAAGAAATGAATATATATGCCTAAGAACTGAATATATATGTGTAAGAACTGAATATATATGCGTAAGAACTGAATATATGCGTAAGAACTGAATATATGCGAAAAACTGAATATATATGCGTAAGAACGGAATATTATGCGTAAGAACGGAATATATATGCGTAAGAACTGAATATATATGTGTAAGAACTGAATATGTATGTGTAAGAACTGAATAAATATGCGTAAGAACTGAATATATGTGTAAAAACTGAATATATATGTGTGAGAACTGAATATATATGTGTAAGAACTGAATATATACACTCAGTACATTTGAAAACGCAACACTTTGGTTTTTGTAATTTTTTGAAAAGTATAAAAGCTAGAACAATGCAATTTCATATAGTATATATTTAATCATGATTTAATAGATGGTCAAAATTTCATTGCCAACATCAATATATTTCATATGAAAATCAACGGTTCAATTACCCCTATCCAAATTAAAATAAACACTTTCAATACCGAGTGTGCCACCACGAGCGTCTATTAAAGCTTAACATCTACGGTGCATAGACAGTATTTTGGATGCAATCACTTGCTGTGGCATACGCTGCCATTCGTCTTGTAGCGCTACACGAAGTTCCTGCGGTGTGGTAGAGGGGTTTACGCGGCCATAAACACGTCGCTTCAAGTCATTTATTGTGCGTCTGAAATGAAACGAACCATCAAAAATTTAAAAAAATCTAACATTTTCACCTTTTTTTTAAATTTATGACATTTATGTTGTTTTTGCAGTGTTACGTTTATTGGCCTACTTACAAACCAATTATGGCTGAATAAGAATGCATTCAGCACAAAAAAGGTGACGCACCACCATTCAAAATTTGAAAATAAGGCAATTTTATTTTTAGTAATTTGAAAAAAGTGACAATGCTTATTGGTTATAGTGGATGAAAACACATACCCATGAGTACCAATCGTGTGTCTGGCTGTATCAGAAGCTGGCAGGAATCTGTTTCTGAGATGTGATACCCTCAGTCTGATGTCCTGTCTGGGGGTGGTTACTAGCTGCCTGCCTGGTCTAGAACGGTCCCTGACAGTGCCTGTCTGTTGGTAGCATGTCTGTAGCCTAGATATAGTTGAGACATGGCAGCGAAGTCGTCTCGCTACCTCTCTGGTAGTGGCACCAACAGCCGTCATCCCAATAGCCTGATTTCGCACATGTTCAGCTAAACGTAGCATAATGATTTGTGAATAAAATCAAATCATGTTGTGTTTTTATACCATACCGATGTTAGCGCTTTTAAGATAAATAAAAATAAACTTGCTTATGTCGTGATTATTCCAAATCTCGTGCAAAATGTGTTTTCAGTGTTTCAGGTAGTGTAACTCTTGTGTAATTCTAAATTGTTAAATTTTAACAATAGGCACAAAGAAATATGTATACTTTCCTAAAATACAATGTTTGTTTGAACGAAAACCGCGTAGATAAAAAATATATGAAAGTCAAAAATGTTGCGTTTTCAAATGTACTAAGTGTATGTATAAGAACTGAATATATATGTGTAAGAACTGAATATATATGTGTAAGAACTGAATATATATGCGTAATAACTGAATATATTTGCGTAAGAACTGAATATATAATCGTAAGAACTGAATATATATGTGTATGAACTGAATATATATGCGTAAGAACTGAATATATATGCGTAAGAACTGAATATATGTGTAAGAACTGAATATATATGCGTAAGAACTCAGTATATATGCCGTAAGAACTGAATATATGCGTAAGAACTGAATATATATGCGTAAGAACTGAATATATAACCGTAAGAACTGAATATACATGTGTAAGAACTGAATATATATGCGTAATAACTGAATATATTTGCGTAAGAACTGAATATATAATCGTAAGAACTGAATATATATGTGTAAGAACTGAATATATATGCGTAAGAACTGAATATATATGATGTAAAGAACTGAATATATATGCGTAAGAACTGAATATATATTCGTAAGAACTGAATATATATGCGTAAGAAATGAATATATATATATATGTGTAAAACTGAATATATATGTGTAACAACTGAATATATATGTGTAAGAACTGAATATATATGTGTAAGAACTGAATATATACGCGTAATAACTGAATATATATGCGTAAGAACTGAATATATGTGCGTAAGAACTGAATATATGTGTAAGAACTGAATATATATGAGTAAGAAGTGAATATATATGCGTAAGAACTGAATATATATGCGTAAGAACTGAATATATGTGTAAGAACTGAATATATATGCGTAAGACTGAATATATATGCGTAAGAACTGAATATATATGCGTAAGAACTGAATATATATGCGTATGTACTAAATATATATGCGTAAGAAGTGAATATATATGCGTAAGAACTGAATATATATCAGTAAGAACTGAATCTATATATGTAAGAACTGAATATATACGTGTAAGAATTGAATATATATGCGTAAGAACTGAATATATATGCGTAAGAACTGAACATATGCGTAAGAACTGAATATTTATGTGTAAGAACTGAATATATATGCGTAAGAACTGAATATATATTCGTAAGAACTGAATATATATGCGTAAGAACTGAATATATATATGTGTAAAAACTGAATATATATGTGTAAGAACTGAAAATATATGTGTAAGAACTGAATATATATGTGTAAGAACTGAATATATATGCGTAAGAATTGAATATATATGCGTAAGAAGTGAATATATAAGCGTAAGAACTGAACATATGCATAGGAACTGAATATATATTCGTAAGAACTGAATATATATGCGTAAGAACTGAATATATAAATGTGTAAAAACTGAATATTTATGTGTAAGAACTGAATATATATGCGTAAGAACTGAATATATATGTGTAAGAACTGAAAATATATGTGTAAGAACTGAATATATATGTGTAAGAACTGAATATATATGCGTAATAACTGAATATATATGCGTAAGAATTGAATATATATGCCTAAGAACTGAATATATATGGAATGTATATGCGTAAGAACTGAATATATGCGTATGAACTGAATATATATGCGTAAGAACTGAACATATGCGTAAGAACTGAATATATATGCGTAAGAACGGAATATATATGCGTAAGAACTGAATATATGTGTAAGAACTGAATATATATGTGTAAGAACTGAATATATATGCATAAGAACTGAATATTTATGTGTAAGAACTGAATATATATGCGTAAGAACTGAATATATATTCGTAAGAACTGAATAAATATGCGTAAGAACTGAATATATATATGTGTAAAAACTGAATATATATGTGTAAGAACTGAAAATATATGTGTAAGAACTGAATATATATGCGTAATAACTGAATATATATGCGTAAGAATTGAATATATATGCGTAAGAAGTGAATATATATGCGTAAGAACTGAATATATATGCGTAGGAACTGAATATATATTCGTAAGAACTGAATATATATGCGTAAGAACTGAATATATATATGTGTAAAAACTGGATATTTATGTGTAAGAACTGAATAGATATATATGTGTAAAAACTGAATATATAGGTGTAAGAACTGAATATATATGCGTAAGAACTGAATATATGCATGAGAACTGAATATATATGCGTAAGAACTGAATATATATGGAATGTATATGCGTAAGAACTGAATATATGCGGAAGAACTGAATATATATGCGTAAGAAACTGAATATATGCGTAAGAACTGAATATATATGCGTAAGAACTGAATATATATGCGTAAGAACTGAATATATATTCGTAAGAACTGAATATATATGCCTAAGAACTGAATATATATATATGTGTAAAAACTGAATATATAGGTGTAATAACTGAATATATATGTGTAAGAACTGAATATATATGTGTAAGAAATGAATATATATGCGTAATAACTGAATATATATGCGTACGAACTGATTATATGTGCGTAAGAACTGAATATATGTGTAAGAATTGAATATATATGCTTAAGAACTGAATATATGTTCGTAAGAACTGAATATATGTGTAAGAACTAAATATATAAGCGTAAGAACCGAACATATATGCTTAAGAACTGAATATATATGTGTAAGGACTGAATATATATGCGTAAGGACGGAATATATATGCGTAAGAACTGAATATATACGCGTAAGAAGTGAATATATATGCGTAAGAACTGAATATATATCAGTAAGAACTGAATATATGTGTAAGAACTAAATATATAAGCGTAAGAACCGAACATATATGCGTAAGAACTGAATATATATGTGTAAGGACTGAATATATATGCGTAAGGACGGAATATATATGCGTAAGATCTGAATATATACGCGTAAGAAGTGAATATATATGCGTAAGAACTGAATATATATCAGTAAGAACTGAATATATATGTGTAAGAACTGATATATACGTGTAAGAATTGAATATATATGCGTAAGAAGCGAATATATTTGCGTAAGAACTGAATATATATGCGTAAGAAATGAACATATGCGTAAGAACTGAATATATATGCGTAAGAACGGAATATATATGCGTAAGAACTGAATATATGCGTAAGAACTGAATATATATGTGTAAGAACTGAATATATATGCGTAAGAACTGACTATTTATGTGTAAGAACTGAATATATATTCGTAAGAACTGAATATATATGCGTAAGAACTGAATAAATATATGTGTAAACACTGAATATAAATGTGTAAGAACAGTATATATATGCGTAAGAACTGAATATATATGTGTAAGACTGAAAATATATGTGTAAGAACTGAATATATACGTGTAAGAACTGAATATATATGCGTAATAACTGAATATGTATGCGTAAGAATTGAATATATATGCGTAAGAAGTGAATATATATGCGTAAGAACTGAATATATATGCATAAGAACTGATATATGCGTAAGAACTGAATATATATGCGTAAGAACTGAATATATATGTGTAAGAACTGATTATATATATATGTGTAAGAAATGAATACAGATGCCTAAGAACTGAATATATATGCGTAAGAAGTGAATATATATTCGTAAGAACTGAATATTTATGCGTAAGAACTGAATATATATATGTGTAAAAACTGAATATATATGTGTGAGAACTGAATATATATGTGTAAGAACTGAATATATATGTATAAGAACTTAATATATATGTGTAAGAACTGAATATATATGTGTAAGAACTGAATATATATGCGTAATAACTGAATATATTTGCGTAAGAACTGAATATATAATCGTAAGAACTGAATATATATGTGTATGAACTGAATATATATGCGTAAGAACTGAATATATATGCGTAAGAACTGAATATATGTGTAAGACTGAATATATATGCGTAAGAACTCAGTATATATGCGTAAGAACTGAATATATGCGTAAGAACTGAATATATATGTGTAAGAACTCAATATATATGCGTAAGAACTGAATATATATATGTGTAAAAACTGAATATATATGTGTAAGAACTGAATATATGTGTAAGAACTGAATATATATGTGTAAGAACTGAATATATATATGTAAGAACTGAATATATATGTGTAAGAACTGAATATATATGCGAAATAACTGAATATATATGCGTAAGAACTGAATATATAACCGTAAGAACTGAATATATATGTGTAAGAACTGAATATATATGCGTAAGAACTGAATATATATATGTGTAAGAACTGAATATATATGTAAGAACTGAATATATATGTGTAAGAACTGAATATATATGTGTAAGAAATGAATATAGATGCCTAAGAACTGAATACATATGCGTAAGAACTGAATATATATGTGTAAGAACTGAATATATATGCGAAATAACTAAATATATATGCGTAAGAAGCTGAATATATAACCGTAAGAACTGAATATACATGTGTAAGAACTGAATATATATGCGTAATAACTGAATATATTTGCGTAAGAACTGAATATATAATCGTAAGAACTGAATATATATGTGTAAGAACTGAATATATATGCGTAAGAACTGAATATATATGTGTAAGAACTGAATATATATGCGTAAGAACTGAATATATATTCGTAAGAACTGAATATATATGCGTAAGGAAATGAATATATATATATATGTGTAAAAACTGAATATATATGTGTAACAACTGAATATATATGTGTAAGAACTGAATATATATGTGTAAGAACTGAATATATACGCGTAATAACTGAATATATATGCGTAAGAACTGAATATATGTGCGTAAGAACTGAATATATGTGTAAGAACAATATATATGAGTAAGAAGTGAATATATATGCGTAAGAACTGAATATATATGCGTAAGAACTGAATATATGTGTAAGAACTGAATATATATGCGTAAGAACTGAATATATATGCGTAAGAACTGAATATATATGCGTAAGAACTGAATATATATGCGTAAGAACTGAATATATATGCGTAAGTACTAAATTATATATGCGTAAGCAGTCAATATATATGCGTAAGAACTGAATATATATCAGTAAGAACTGAATCTATATGTGTAAGATCTGAATATATACGTGTAAGAATTGAATATATATGCGTAAGAACTGAATATATATGCGTAAGAACTGAACATATGCGTAAGAACTGAATATATATGCGTAAGAACTGAATATTTATGTGTAAGAACTGAATATATATGCGTAAGAACTGAATATATATTCGTAAGAACTGAATATATATGCGTAAGAACTGAATATATATATGTGTAAAAACTGAATATATATGTGTAAGAACTGAAAATATATGTGTAAGAACTGAATATATATGTGTAAGAACTGAATATATGTGCGTAATAACTGAATATATATGCGTAAGAATTGAATATATATGCGTAAGAAGTGAATATGTAAGCGTAAGAACTGAACATATGCGTAGGAACTGAATATATATTCGTAAGAACTGAATATATATGCGTAAGAACTTAATATATAAATGTGTAAAAACTGAATATTTATGTGTAAGAACTGAATATATATGCGTAAGAACTGAATATATATGTGTAAGAACTGAAAATATATGTGTAAGAACTGAATATATATGTGTAAGAACTGAATATATATGCGTAATAACTGAATATATATGCGTAAGAATTGAATATATATGCCTAAGAACTGAATATATATGGAATGTATATGCGTAAGAACTGAATATATGCGTATGAACTGAATATATATGCGTAAGAACTGAACATATGCGTAAGAACTGAATATATATGCGTAAGAACGGAATATATATGCGTAAGAACTGAATATATGTGTAAGAACTGAATATATATGTGTAAGAACTGAATATATATGCGTAAGAACTGAATATTTATGTGTAAGAACTGAATATATATGCGTAAGAACTGAATATATATTCGTAAGAACTGAATAAATATGCGTAAGAACTGAATATATATATGTGTAAAAACTGAATATATATGTGTAAGAACTGAAAATATATGTGTATGAACTGAATATATATGTGTAAGAACTGAATATATATGCGTAATAACTGAATATATATGCGTAAGAAGTGAATATATATGCGTAAGAACTGAATATATATGCGTAGGAACTGAATATATATTCGTAAGAACTGAATATATATGCGTAAGAACTGAATATATATATGTGTAAAAACTGGATATTTATGTGTAAGAACTGAATAGATATATATGTGTAAAACTGAATATATAGGTGTAGGAACTGAATATATATGCGTAAGAACTGAATATATGCGTGAGAACTGAATATATATGCGTAAGAACTGAATATATATGGAATGTATATGCGTAAGAACTGAATATATGCGGAAGAACTGAATATATATGCGTAAGAACTGAATATGCGTAAGAACTGAATATATATGCGTAAGAACTGAATATATATGCGTAAGAACTGAATATATATTCGTAAGAACTGAATATATATGCCTAAGAACTGAATATATATATATGTGTAAAAACTGAATATATAGGTGTAATAACTGAATATATATGTGTAAGAACTGAATATATATGTGTAAGAACTGAATATATATGCGTAATAACTGAATATATATGCGTACGAACTGATTATATGTGCGTAAGAACTGAATATATGTGTAAGAATTGAATATATATGCGTAAGAACTGAATATATGTTCGTAAGAACTGAATATATATGCGTAAGAACTGAATATATATGCGTAAGAACTGAATATATAAGCGTAAGAACCGAACATATATGCGTAAGAACTGAATATATATGTGTAAGGACTGAATATATATGCGAAAGGACGGAATATATATGCGTAAGAACTGAATATATAAGCGTAAGAACCGAACATATATGCGTAAGAACTGAATATATATGTGTAAGGACTGAATATATATGCGTAAGGACGGAATATATATGCGTAAGAACTGAATATATACGCGTAAGAAGTGAATATATATCAGTAAGAACTGAATATATATCAGTAAGAACTGAATATATATGTGTAAGAACTGAATATATACGTGTAAGAATTGAATATATAAGCGTAAGAAGCGAATATATTTGCGTAAGAACTGAATATATATGCGTAAGAACTGAACATATGCGAACGAACTGAATATATATGCGTAAGAACGGAATATATATGCGTAAGAACTGAATATATGCGTAAGAACTGAATATATATGTGTAAGAACTGAATATATATGCGTAAGAACTGAATATTTATGTGTAAAAACTGAAAATATATTCGTAAGAACTGAATATATATGCGTAAGAACTGAATATATATATGTGTAAACACTGAATATAAATGTGTAAGAACAGAATATATATGCGTAAGAACTGAATATATATGTGTAAGAACTGAAAATATATGTGTAAGAACTGAATATATACGTGTAAGAACTGAATATATATGCGTAATAACTGAATATATATGCGTAAGAATTGAATATATATGCGTAAGAAGTGAATATATATGCGTAAGAACTGAATATATATGCATAAGAACTGAATATATGCGTAAGAACTGAATATATATGCGTAAGAACTGAATATATATGTGTAAGAACTGATTATATATATATGTGTAAGAAATGAATACAGATGCCTAAGAACTGAATATATATGCGTAAGAAGTGAATATATATGCGTAAGAACTGAATATATATGCGTAAGAACTGAATATATGCGTAAGAACTGAATATATGCGTAATAACGGAATATATATGCGTAAGAACGGAATATATATGACTAAGAACGGAATATATATGCGTAAGAACTGAATATATATGCGTAAGAACGGAATGAATATGCGTAAGAACGGAATATTTTGCGTAAGAACGGAATATTTATGCGTAAGAACGGAATATATATGTGTAAGAACTGAATATATATGCGTAAGAACGGAATATATGCGTAAGAAAGGAATATGTATGCGTAGGAAGGGAATATATATGCGTAAGAACAGAATATATATGCGTAAAAAGTGAATATATATGCGTAAGAACTGAATATATATGCGTAAAAACTGAATATATATGCGTAAGAACGGAATATATATGCGTAAGACCTGAATATATGCGTAAGAACGGAAAATATACGCGTAAGAACGCATTATATATGTGTAAGAACTGAATTTATATGTGTAAGAACGGAATATCTAGGCGTAAGAACGGAATATATATGCGTAAGAAGGGAATATATATGCGTAAGAACGGAATATATATGTGTAAAAACTGAATATATATGCGTAAGTAATGAACATATATGCGTAAGAACTGAATATATATGGAATATATATGCGTAAGAACTGAATATATGCGTAAGAACTGAATATATATGCGTAAGAACTGAATATATATGCGTAAGAACTAAATATATGCGTATGAACTGAATAAATATGCGTAAGAACTGAATATATGCGTAAGAACAGAATATATATGCGTAAGAAGTAAATATATATGCGTAAGAACTGAATATATATGCGTAAGAACTGAATATATGCGTAAGAACTGAATATATATGCGTAAGAACGGGATATATATGCGTAAGAACTGAATATATATGTGTTAGAACTGAATATATATGCGTAAGAACTGAATGTATATTCGTAAGAACTGAATATATATGCGTAAGAACTGAATATATATATATGTGTAAAAACTGAATATATATGTGTAAGAACTGAATATATATGTGTAAGAACTGAATATATATGTGTAAGAACTGAAAATATATGCGTAATATCTGAATATATATGCGTAAGACCTGAATATATATGCGTAAGAACTGAATATATATATGCGTAAGAAATGAATATATATGTGTAAGAACTGAATATATATGTGTAAGAACTGAATATATATGTGTAAGAACTGAATATATATGTGTAAGAAATGAATATATATGCCTAAGAAGTGAATATATATGCGTAAGAACTGAATATATATGCGTAAGAACTGAATATATGCGTAAGAACTGAATATATAAGCGTAAGAACTGAATATATATGCGTAAGAACGGAATATATATGCATAAGAACGGAATATATATGTGTAAGAACTGAATATATATGCGTTAGACCTGAATATATGCGTAAGAACGGAAAATATACGCGTAAGAACGCAATATATATGTGTAAGAACTGAATTTATATGTGTAAGAACGGAATATCTAGGCGTAAGAACGGAATATATATGCGTAAGAAGGGAATATATATGCGTAAGAACGGAATATATATGTGTAAAAACTGAATATATATGCGTAAGTAATGAATATATATGCGTAAGAACTGAATATATATGGAATATATATGCGTAAGAACTGAATATATGCGCAAGAACTGAATATATATGCGTAAGAACTGAATATATATGCGTAAGAACTAAATATATGCGTATGAACTGAATAAATATGCGTAAGAACTGAATATATGCGTAAGAACAGAATATATATGCGTAAGAAGTAAATATATATGCGTAAGAACTGAATATATATGCGTCAGAACTGAATATATGCGTAAGAACTGAATATATATGCGTAAGAACGGGATATATATGCGTAAGAACTGAATATATATGTGTTAGAACTGAATATATATGCGTAAGAACTGAATGTATATTCGTAAGAACTGAATATATATGCGTAAGAACTGAATATATATATATGTGTAAAAACTGAATATATATGTGTAAGAACTGAATATATATGTGTAAGAACTGAATATATATGTGTAAGAACTGAAAATATATGCGTAATATCTGAATATATATGCGTAAGACCTGAATATATATGCGTAAGAACTGAATATATATATGCGTAAGAAATGAATATATATGTGTAAGAACTGAATATATATGTGTAAGAACTGAATGTAAGAACTGAATATATATGTGTAAGAACTGAATATATATGTGTAAGAAATGAATATATATGCGTAAGAACTGAATATATATTCGTAAGAACTGAATGTATGCGTAAGAACTGAATATATGCGTAAGAACTGAATATATATGTGTAAGAACTGAATATATATGTGTAAGAACTGAATATATATGCGTAAGAACTGAATATATATGCGTAATAGCTGAATATATATTCGTAAGAACTGAAAATATATGCGTAAGAACTGAATATATATATTTGTATAAACTGAATATATATGAGTATGAACTGAATATATATGCGTAAGAAATGAACATATGCGTAAGAACTGAATATATATGCCTAAGAACAGAATATATATGCGTAAGAAATGAACATATGCGTAAGAAATGAATATATATGCGTAAGAACGGAATATATATGCGTAATAACTGAATATATGCGTAAGAACTGAATATATATGTGTAAGAACTGAATATATATGCGTAAGAACTGAATATTTATGTGTAAAGTAAAAACTGAATATATATGTGTAAGAACTGAATATATACGCGTAAGAATTGAATATATATGCGTAAGAACTGAATATATATGTGTAAGAACTGAATATATATGCGTAATAGCTGAATATATATTCGTAAGAACTGAATATATATGCGTAAGAACTGAATATATATATGTGTAAAAACTGAATATATATGCGTAAGAAGTGAATATATATGCGTAAGAACTGAATATATATGCGTAAGAACTGAATATATGCGTAAGAACTGAATATATATGCGTAAGAACTGAATATATATGCGTAAGAACGGAATATATATGCATAAGAACGGAATATATATGTGTAAGAACTGAATATATATGCGTCAGAACTGAATATATATGCGTAAGAACTGAATATATATGCTTAAGAACTGAATATATATGCGTTAGAAATGAATATATATGTGTAAGAACTGAATATATATGTGTAAGAACTGAATATACATGTGTAAGAACTGATTATATATTTGTAAGAAATGAATATATATGCGTAAGAACTGAATATATATGTGTAAGAACTGAATATATATGTGTAAGAACTGAATATATATGCGTAAGAACTGGATGTATGCGTAAGAACTGAATATATGCGTAAGAACTGAATATATATCAGTAAGAACTGAATATATATGTGTAAGAACTGAATATATATGCGTAAGAACTGAATATATGCGTAAGAACTAAATATATATATGTGTAAAAACTGAATATATATGTGTAAGAACTGAATATATACGCCTAGGAATTGAATATATATGTGTAAGAACTGAATATATATGTGTAAGAACTGAATATATATGCTTAATAGCTGAATATATATTCGTAAGAACTGAATATATATGCGTAAGACCTGAATATATATATGTGTAAAAACTGAATATATATGAGTAAGAACTGAATATATATGCGTAAGAAATGAACATATGCGTAAGAACTGAATATATATGCGCAAGAACTGAATATATATATGTGTAAAAACTGAATATATATGTGTAAGAACTGAATATATACGCGTAAGAATTGAATATATATGCGTAAGAACTGAATATATATGTGTAAGAACTGAATATCTATGCGTAATAGCTGAATATATATTCGTAAGAACTGAAAATATATGCGTAAGAACTGAATATATATGTGTAAGAACTGAATATATATGTGTAAGAACTGAATATATATATGTCTAAGAACTGAATATATATGTGTAAGAACTGAATATATATGCGTAAGAACGGAATATATATACGTAAGAACTGAATATATGCGTAAGAACAGAATATATATGCGTAAGAACGGAATATATATATGTGTAAGGACTGAATATATATGCCTTAGAAGTGAATATATATGCGTAAGAACGGAATATTATGCCTAAGAACTGAATATATATGCGTAAGAACTGAATATATATGCGTAAGAACGGAATATATAAGCGTAAGAACGGAATTTATATGTGTAAGAACTGAATATATATGCGTAAGAACTGAATATATATTCGTAAGAACTAAATATATATGCGTAAGAACTGAATATATATATATGTGTAAAAACTGAATATATATGTGTAAGAACTGAATATATATGTGTAAGAACTGAATATATATGTGTAAGAACTGAATATATATGCGTAATAACTGAATATATATGCGTAAGAGCTGAATATATATGCGTAAGAACTGAATATATATATGCGTAAGTAATGAATATATATGTGTAAGAACGGAATATATATGCGTAAGAATGGAATATATATGTGTAAGAACTGAATATATATGTGTAAGAACGGAATATATATGCGTAAGAACGGAATATATATACGTGAGAAGGGAATATATATGCGTAAGAACGGAATATATGTGCAAAAACTGAATATATACGCGTAAGAATTGAATATATATGTGTAAGAACTGCATATATATGTGTAAGAACTGAATATATATGCGTAATAGCTGAATATATATTCGTAAGAACTGAATATATATGCGTAAGAACTGAATATATATATGTGTAAAAACTGAATATATATGAGTAAGAACTGAATATATATGCCTAAGAAATGAACATATGCATAAGAACTGAATATATATGCGCAAGAACTGAATATATATATGTGTAAAAACTGAATATATATGTGTAAGAACTGAATATATACGCGTAAGAATTGAATATATATGCGTAAGAACTGAATATATATGTGTAAGAACTGAATATATATGCGTAATAGTTGAATATATATTCGTAAGAACTGAAAATATATGTGTAAGAACTGAATATATATGCGAAATAACTAAATATATATGCGTAAGAACTGAATATATATGCGTAAGAACGGAATATATGCGTAAGAACGGAATATATATGCGTAAGAATGGAATATATATGTGTAAGAACTGAATATATATGTGTAAGAACGGAATATATATGCTTAAGAAAGGAATATATATACGTGAGAAGGGAATATATATGCGTAAGAACGGAATATATGTGTAAAAACTGAATATATATGCGTAAGAACTGAATATATATGCGTAAGAACAGAATATATATGTGTAAGAACTGAATATATATGCGTAAGCACTGAATATATATATGTGTAAAAACTGAATATATATGTATAAGAACTGAATATATGTGTAAGAACGGAATATATATGCGTAAGAACGGAATATATATACGTGAGAAGGGAATATATATGCGTAAGAACGGAATATATGTGTAAAAACTGAATATATATGCGTAAGAACGGAATACATATGCGTAAGAAATGAATATATATTCGTAAGAACTGAATATTTATGCGTAAGAACTGAATATATATATGTGTAAAAACTGAATATATATGTGTGAGAACTAAATATATATGTGTAAGAACTGAATATATATGTATAAGAACTGAATATATATGTGTAAGAACTGAATATATATGTGTAAGAACTGAATATATATGTGTAAGAACTGAATATATATGTGTAAGAACTGAATATATATGTGTAAGAAATGAATATAAATGCCTAAGAACTGAATACATATGCGTAATAACTGAATATATTTGCGTAAGAACTGAATATATAATCGTAAGAACTGAATATATATGTGTAAGAACTGAATATATATGCGTAAGAACTGAATATATATGCGTAAGAACTGAATGTATGCGTAAGAACTGAATATATATGTGTCAGAACTGAATATATATGCGTAAGAACTGAATATATATATGTGTAAGAACTGAATATATATGTGTAAGAACTGAATATATGTGACTATATATGTGTAAGAACTGAATATATATGTGTAAGAACTGAATATATATATGTGTAAGAACTGAATATTTATGCGTAATAACTGAATATATATGTGTAAGAACTGAATATATACAAGTAAGAACGGAATATATATGCGTAAGAACTGAATATATGCGTAAGAACTGAATATATATGTGTAAGAACTGAATATATATGCGTAACAACTGAATATTTATGCGTAAGAACTGAATATATATATATATGTGTAAAATCTGAATATATATGTGTAAGAACTGAATATATATGTGTAAGAACTGAATATATATGTATAAGAACTGAATATATATGTGTAAGAACTGAATATATATGTGTAAGAACTGAATATATATGCGTAATAACTGAATATATTTGCGTAAGAACTGAATATATAATCGTAAGAACTGAATATATATGTTTAAGAACTGAATATATATGCGTAAGAACTGAATATATATGCGTAAGAACTGAATATATGTGTAAGAACTGAATATATATGCGTAAGAACTGACAATATATACGTAAGAACTGAATATATGAGTAAGAACTGAATATATATATGTGTAAAAACTGAATATATATGTGTAAGAACTGAATATATTTGCGTAAGAACTGAATATATATGTGTAAGAACTGAATATATATGTGTAAGAATGGAATATATATGCGTAAGAACGGAGTACATATGCGTAAGAAGTGCATATATATGCGTAAGAGCTGAATATATATGCGTAAGAACTGAATATATATGCGTAAGAACGAAATATATATGCGTAAGACCTGAATATATGCGTAAGAACGGAATATATATGCGTAAGAACGGAATATATATACGTGAGAAGGGAATATATATGCGTAAGAACGGAATATATGTGTAAAAACTGAATATATATGCGTAAGAACTGAATATATATGCGTAAGAACAGAATATATATGTGTAAGAACTGAATATATATGCGTAAGCACTGAATATATATATGTGTAAAAACTGAATATATATGTGTAAGAACTGAATATATGTGTAAGAACGGAATATATATGCGTAAGAACGGAATATATATACGTGAGAAGGGAATATATATGCGTAAGAACGGAATATATGTGTAAAAACTGAATATATATGCGTAAGAACTGAATACATATGCGTAAGAAATGAATATATATTCGTAAGAACTGAATATTTATGCGTAAGAACTGAATATATATATGTGTAAAAACTGAATATATATGTGTGAGAACTGAATATATATGTGTAAGAACTGAATATATATGTATAAGAACTGAATATATATGTGTAAGAACTGAATATATATGTGTAAGAACTGAATATATATGCGTAATAACTGAATATATTTGCGTAAGAACTGAATATATAATCGTAAGAACTGAATATATATGTGTAAGAACTTAATATATATGCGTAAGAACTGAATATATATGCGTAAGAACTGAATATATGTGTAAGAACTGAATATATATGCGTAAGAACTGAATATATATGCGTAAGAACTGAAACTATGCGTAAGAATGGAATATATATGTGTAAGAACTGAATATATATGTGTAAGAACGGAATATATATGCGTAAGAACGGAATATATATACGTGAGAAGGGAATATATATGCGTAAGAACTGAATATATGTGTAAAAACTGAATATATATGCGTAAGAACTGAATATATATGCGTAAGAACAGAATATATAAGTGTAAGAACTGAATATATATGCGTAAGAACTGAATATATATATGTGTAAAAACTGAATATATATGTGTAAGAACTGAATATATGTGTAAGAACGGAATATATATGCGTAAGAACTGAATATATATACGTGAGAAGGGAATATATATGCGTAAGAACAGAATATATGTGTAAAAACTGAATATATATGCGTAAGAACTGAATACATATGCGTAAGAAATGAATATATATTCGTAAGAACTGAATATTTATGCGTAAGAACTGAATATATATATGTGTCAAAACTGAATATATATGTGTGAGAACTGAATATATATGTGTAAGAACTGAATATATATGTATAAGAACTGAATATATATGTGTAAGAACTGAATATATATGTGTAAGAACTGAATATATATGCGTAATAACTGAATATATTTGCGTAAGAACTGAATATATAATCGTAAGAACTGAATATATATGTGTAAGAACTGAATATATATGCGTAACAACTGAATATATATGTGTAAGAACTGAATATATACAAGTAAGAACGGAATATATATGCGTGAGAACTGAATATATGCGTAAAAACTGAATATATATGTGTAAGAACTGAATATATATGCGTAACAACTGAATATTTATGCGTAAGAACTGAATATATATATGTGTAAAATCTGAATATATATGTGTGAGAACTGAATATATATGTGTAAGAACTGAATATATATGTATAAGAACTGAATATATATGTGTAAGAACTGAATATATATGTGTAAGAACTTAATATATATGCGTAATAACTGAATATATTTGCATAAGAACTGAATATATAATCGTAAGAACTGAATATATATGTGTAAGAACTGAATATATATGCGTAAGAACTGAATATATATGCGTAAGAACTGCATATATGTGTAAGAACTGAATATATATGCGTAAGAACTCAATATATATGCGTAAGAACTGAATATATGCGTAAGAACTGAATATATATGTGTAAGAACTGAATATATATGCGTAAGAACTGAATATATATATGTGTAAAAACTGAATATATATGTGTAAGAACTGAATATATGTGTAAGAACTGAATATATATGTGTAAGAACTGAATATATATATGTAAGAACTGAATATATATGTGTAAGAACTGAATATATTTGCGAAATAACTGAATATATATGCGTAAGAACTGAATATATAACCGTAAGAACTGAATATATATGTGTAAGAACTGAATATATATGCGTAAGAACTGAATATATATGTGTGTAAGAACTGAATATATATGTGAGAACTGAATATATATGTGTAAGAACTGAATATATATGTGTAAGAAATGAATATAGATGCCTAAGAACTGAATACATATGCGTAAGAACTGAATATATATGTGTAAGAACTGAATATATATGCGAAATAACTAAATATATATGCGTAAGAACTGAATATATAACCGTAAGAACTGAATATACATGTGTAAGAACTGAATATATATGCGTAATAACTGAATATATTTGCGTAAGAACTGAATATATAATCGTAAGATCTGAATATATATGTGTAAGAACTGAATATATATGCGTAAGAACTGAATATATATGCGTAAGAACTGAATATATGCGTAAGAACTGAATATATATGTGTCAGAACTGAATATATATGCGTAGGAACTGAATATATATATGTGTAAAAACTGAATATATATGTGTAAGAACTGAATATATATGTGTAAGAACTGAATATATGTGACTATATATGTGTAAGAACTGAATATATATGTGTAAGAACTGAATATATATATGTGTAAGAACTGAATATATATGCGTAATAACTGAATATATATGTGTAAGAACTGAATATATACAAGTAAGAACGGAATATATATGCGAAAGAACTGAATATATGCGTAAGAACTGAATATATATGTGTAAGAAATGAATATATATGCGTAACAACTGAATATTTATGCGTAAGAACTGAATATATATATATGTGTAAAATCTGAATATATATGTGTAAGAACTGAATATATATGTGTAAGAACTGAATATATATGTATATAAGAACTGAATATATATGTGTAAGAACTGAATATATATGCGTAAGAACTGAATATATATGCGTAATAACTGAATATATTTGCGTAAGAACTGAATATATAATCGTAAGAACTGAATATATATGTTTAAGAACTGAATATATATGCGTAAGAACTGAATATATATGCGTAAGAACTGAATATATGTGTAAGAACTGAATATATATGCGTAAGAACTGACAATATATACGTAAGAACTGAATATATGAGTAAGAACTGAATATATATATGTGTAAAAACTGAAAATATATGTGTAAGAACTGAATATATGTGTAAGAACTGAATATATATGTGTAAGAACTGAATATATATGTGTAAGAATGGAATATATATGCGTAAGAACGGAGAACATATGCGTAAGAAGTGAATATATATGCGTAAGAGCTGAATATATATGCGTAAGAACTGAATATATATGCGTAAGAACGAAATATATATGCGTAAGACCTGAATATATGCGTAAGAACGGAATATATATGCGTAAGAACGGAATATATATACGTGAGAAGGGAATATATATGCGTAAGAACGGAATATATGTGTAAAAACTGAATATATATGCGTAAGAACTGAATATATATGCGTAAGAACAGAATATATATGTGTAAGAACTGAATATATATGCGTAAGCACTAAATATATATATGTGTAAAAACTGAATATATATGTGTAAGAAGTGAATATTTATGCATAAGAACTGAATATATATCTGTAAGAACCGAATCTATATGCGTAAGAACTGAATATATGCGTAGGAACTGAATATATATGTGTAAGGACTGAATATATATGCGTAAGAATTGAATATATATGCGTAAGAAGTAAATATATATGCTTAAGAACTGAATATAAATGCGTAAGAACTAATTATGCGTAAGAACTGAATATATATGCGTAAGAACTGAATATATATGCGTAAGAACGGAATATATATGCGTAAGAACGGAATATATATGCGTAAGAACTGAATATATGCGTAAGAACTGAATATATATGCGTAAGAACTGAATATATGCGTAAGAACTGAATATATATGCGTAAGAACGGAATATATGCGTAGGAACTGAATATATATGTGTAAGGACTGAATATATATGTGTAAGAACTGACTATATATGTGTAAGAATGAATATATATACTTAAGAACTGAATATATATGCGTAAGAACTGAACATATTCGTAAGAACTGAATATATATGCGTAAGAACTGAATATATGCGTAAGAACTGAATATATATGCGTAAGAACTGAATATATATGCGTAAGAACGGAATATATATGCGTAAGAACGGAATATATATGCGTAAGAACTGAATATATGCGTAAGAACTGAATATATATGTGTAAGAACTGAATATATATGAGTAAGAACTGAATATATGCGTAAGAACTGAATATATATGCGTAAGAACGGAATATATATGCGTAAGAACGGAATATATATGCGTAAGAACTGATTATATATGTGTAAGAACTGAATATATATGCGTAAGAACTGAATTTATATGTGTAAGAACTGAATATATGCGTAAGAACTGAATATATATGCGTAAGAACGGAATATATATGCGTAAGAACTGAATATATGCGTAGGAACTGAATATATATGCGTAATAACGGAATATATATGCGTAGGAAGGGAATATATATGCGTAAGAACTGAATATATGCGTAAGAACTGATTATATATGTGTAAGAACTGAATATATATGCGTAAGAACTGAATATATATGTGTAAGAACTGAATATATGCGTAAGAACTGAATATATATGCGTAAGAACGGAATATATATGCGTAAGAACTGAATATATGCGTAGGAACTGAATATATATGTAAGAACTGAATATATATGCGTAAGAACTGAATATATGTGTAAGAAATGAATATATATGCATAAGAACTGAATATATATGCGTAATAACGGAATATATATGCGTAGGAAGGGAATATATATGCGTAAGAACTGAAAATATGCGTAAGAACTGATTATATATGTGTAAGAACTGAATATATATGCGTAAGAACTGAATATATATGTGTAAGAACTGAATATATGAGTAAGAACTGAATATATATGCGTAAGAACGGAATATATATGCGTAAGAACTGAATATATGCGTAGGAACTTAATAAATATGCGTAATAGCTGAATATATATGCGTAAGAACTGAATATATGTGTAAGAAATGAATATATATGCATAAGAACTGAATATATATGCGTAAGAACTGAACATATGCTTAAGAACTGAATATATATGTGTAAGAACTGAATATATATGCGTAAGAACTGAATATATATGTGTAAGAACTGAATATATATGTGTAAGAACTGAATATATATGTGTAAGAACTGAAAATATATGTGTAATAACTGAATATATATGCGTAAGAATTGAATATATA
This sequence comes from Cyrtodaria siliqua, assembly GCA_037043455.1. Classification (NCBI taxonomy): domain Eukaryota; kingdom Metazoa; phylum Mollusca; class Bivalvia; order Adapedonta; family Hiatellidae; genus Cyrtodaria; species Cyrtodaria siliqua. The sequence continues at coordinate 32,696 of JAWPHD010019174.1, forward strand.
TGCGTAAGAAGTGAATATATATGCGTAAGAACGGAAATATATGCGTAAGAACGGAATATATATGCGTAAGAACGGAATATATATGCGTAAGAACGGAATATTTTGCGTTAGAACGGAATATATATGTGTAAGAACTGAAAATATATGTGTAAGAACTGAATATATATGCGTAATAACTGAATATATTTGCGTAAGAACTGAATATATAATCGTAAGAACTGAATATATATGTGTAAGAACTTAATATATATGCGTAAGAACTGAATATATATGCGTAAGAACTGAATATATGTGTAAGAACTGAATATATATGCGTAAGAACTCAATATATATGCGTAAGAACTGAAACTATGCGTAAGAATGGAATATATATGTGTAAGAACTGAATATATATGTGTAAGAACGGAATATATATGCGTAAGAACGGAATATATATACGTGAGAAGGGAATATATATGCGTAAGAACTGAATATATGTGTAAAAACTGAATATATATGCGTAAGAACTGAATATATATGCGTAAGAACAGAATATATAAGTGTAAGAACTGAATATATATGCGTAAGAACTGAATATATATATGTGTAAAAACTGAATATATATGTGTAAGAACTGAATATATGTGTAAGAACGGAATATATATGCGTAAGAACGGAATATATATACGTGAGAAGGGAATATATATGCGTAAGAACAGAATATATGTGTAAAAACTGAATATATATGCGTAAGAACTGAATACATATGCGTAAGAAATGAATATATATTCGTAAGAACTGAATATTTATGCGTAAGAACTGAATATATATATGTGTCAAAACTGAATATATATGTGTGAGAACTGAATATATATGTGTAAGAACTGAATATATATGTATAAGAACTGAATATATGCGTAGGAACTGAATATATATGTGTAAGGACTGAATATATATGCGTAAGAATTGAATATATATGCGTAAGAAGTAAATATATATGCTTAAGAACTGAATATAAATGCGTAAGAACTAATTATGCGTAAGAACTGAATATATATGCGTAAGAACTGAATATATATGCGTAAGAACGGAATATATATGCGTAAGAACGGAATATATATGCGTAAGAACTGAATATATGCGTAAGAACTGAATATATATGCGTAAGAACTGAATATATGCGTAAGAACTGAAAATATATGCGTAAGAACGGAATATATGCGTAGGAACTGAATATATATGTGTAAGGACTGAATATATATGTGTAAGAACTGACTATATATGTGTAAGAAATGAATATATATATACTTAAGAACTGAATATATATGCGTAAGAACTGAACATATTCGTAAGAACTGAATATATATGCGTAAGAACTGAATATATGCGTAAGAACTGAATATATATGCGTAAGAACTGAATATATATGCGTAAGAACGGAATATATATGCGTAAGAACGGAATATATATGCGTAAGAACTGAATATATGCGTAAGAACTCAATATATATGCGTAAGAACTGAATATATGCGTAAGAACTGAATATATATGTGTAAGAACTGAATATATATGCGTAAGAACTGAATATATATATGTGTAAAAACTGAATATATATGTGTAAGAACTGAATATATGTGTAAGAACTGAATATATATGTGTAAGAACTGAATATATATATGTAAGAACTGAATATATATGTGTAAGAACTGAATATATTTGCGAAATAAAACTGAATATATATGCGTAAGAACTGAATATATAACCGTAAGAACTGAATATATATGTGTAAGAACTGAATATATATGCGTAAGAACTGAATATATATGTGTGTAAGAACTGAATATATATGTGAGAACTGAATATATATGTGTAAGAACTGAATATATATGTGTAAGAAATGAATATAGATGCCTAAGAACTGAATACATATGCGTAAGAACTGAATATATATGTGTAAGAACTTAATATATATGCGAAATAACTAAATATATATGCGTAAGAACTGAATATATAACCGTAAGAACTGAATATACATGTGTAAGAACTGAATATATATGCGTAATAACTGAATATATTTGCGTAAGAACTGAATATATAATCGTAAGATCTGAATATATATGTGTAAGAACTGAATATATATGCGTAAGAACTGAATATATATGCGTAAGAACTGAATATATGCGTAAGAACTGAATATATATGTGTCAGAACTGAATATATATGCGTAAGAACTGAATATATATATGTGTAAAAACTGAATATATATGTGTAAGAACTGAATATATATGTGTAAGAACTGAATATATGTGACTATATATGTGTAAGAACTGAATATATATGTGTAAGAACTGAATATATATATGTGTAAGAACTGAATATATATGCGTAATAACTGAATATATATGTGTAAGAACTGAATATATACAAGTAAGAACGGAATATATATGCGTAAGAACTGAATATATGCGTAAGAACTGAATATATATGTGTAAGAACTGAATTATATGCGTAACAACTGAATATTTATGCGTAAGAACTGAATATATATATATGTGTAAAATCTGAATATATATGTGTAAGAACTGAATATATATGTGTAAGAACTGAATATATATGTATAAGAACTGAATATATATGTGTAAGAACTGAATATATATGCGTAAGAACTGAATATATATGCGTAATAACTGAATATATTTGCGTAAGAACTGAATATATAATCGTAAGAACTGAATATATATGTTTAAGAACTGAATATATATGCGTAAGAAACTGAATATATATGCGTAAGAACTGAATATATGTGTAAGAACTGAATATATATGCGTAAGAACTGACAATATATACGTAAGAACTGAATATATGAGTAAGAACTGAATATATATATGTGTAAAAACTGAATATATATGTGTAAGAACTGAATATATGTGTAAGAACTGAATATATATGTGTAAGAACTGAATATATATGTGTAAGAATGGAATATATATGCGTAAGAACGGAGAACATATGCGTAAGAAGTGAATATATATGCGTAAGAGCTGAATATATATGCGTAAGAACTGAATATATATGCGTAAGAACGAAATATATATGCGTAAGACCTGAATATATGCGTAAGAACGGAATATATATGCGTAAGAACGGAATATATATACGTGAGAAGGGAATATATATGCGTAAGAACGGAATATATGTGTAAAAACTGAATATATATGCGTAAGAACTGAATATATATGCGTAAGAACAGAATATATATGTGTAAGAACTGAATATATATGCGTAAGCACTGAATATATATATGTGTAAAAACTGAATATATATGTGTAAGAAGTGAATATTTATGCATAAGAACTGAATATATATCTGTAAGAACCGAATCTATATGCGTAAGAACTGAATATATGCGTAGGAACTGAATATATATGTGTAAGGACTGAATATATATGCGTAAGAATTGAATATATATGCGTAAGAAGTAAATATATATGCTTAAGAACTGAATATAAATGCGTAAGAACTAATTATGCGTAAGAACTGAATATATATGCGTAAGAACTGAATATATATGCGTAAGAACGGAATATATATGCGTAAGAACGGAATATATATGCGTAAGAACTGAATATATGCGTAAGAACTGAATATATATGCGTAAGAACTGAATATATGCGTAAGAACTGAATATATATGCGTAAGAACGGAATATATGCGTAGGAACTGAATATATATGTGTAAGGACTGAATATATATGTGTAAGAACTGACTATATATGTGTAAGAAATGAATATATATACTTAAGAACTGAATATATATGCGTAAGAACTGAACATATCCGTAAGAACTGAATATATATGCGTAAGAACTGAATATATGCGTAAGAACTGAATATATATGCGTAAGAACTGAATATATATGCGTAAGAACGGAATATATATGCGTAAGAACTGAATATATATGTGTAAGAAATGAATATATATGCGTAAGAACTGAATATATATGCATAAAATTGAATATATATGTGTAAGAAATGAATATATATGCGTAAGAACTGAATATATATGCGTAAAAACTGAATATATAAGCGTAAGAACGGAATATATATGTGTAAGAACGGAATA
>JAWPHD010019175.1:0-36795 GCA_037043455.1 Cyrtodaria siliqua
GACCCGAAAAATGACCAAAAACTTACGCCCCCCCCCCCCCCTAAGCTGAAATCCTGGATCCGCCCCTGGTTCTCATCAGATGGACGAGGCTAAGGGAAAGCACCTTGCCCAAGAACACACCGACAAAACTCAGTGGCGCCAAAGAGGCTTGAGCCCTGACCCTCCGATGTCAAGTCCATCGTGCTATCCACTATAGGCCACGTCACCAGCCAAGTCAAGTTTACAGACGGACGGGCGGACGGCGGGTATGCATGTAGGAAACAGCTCAATGTGCGTAACTGTACACGTAACACATCGTGCATTTGTTTAAAATAGAATATAAGACATATCTAGAGCAGTTTAGCTAACCGGACACGTTTCAATCTGCTCTGGAGGAGTATGCGTGTTCTTAACTTCGGCAAGATAACGAATGTTTACGGAAATGACCGATTGAATCATGCAAATAAACCATGTCGCGCTATTCCTCGGGAATCATCGCTTTTGTGTATTCCATTTTCCAAACTCTATTATTGACGAACAAATTTAAAACTACATATGCAAAATATTGTGCATAGAGTTTTGTATTAATTAGATCTAAAGGACATTTTGTTTTGCTGTGTTCTGTATTTTATACATCAGGTAAGTGAATTTTTATTATTTGATAAGTACATGTACATGAAGTAGTAGAGAGTGTAATCTAGGCTATTAGAAAAACAAAAACAACGGGTTGTGGCATGTACATGTAGCTTTATTACTAAATTCTTGATTTAAAATAAAAGAAATAAAAGATGCTGTATATGATCTGGTAGGATCATCAACCATCTCGGAGACCATTATCCTCAGCATTCACAACTGTTATAGTTAGGACCAGTAATATCAGCAACACAATACACAGGTGATTTGTGTGGGTGGGTGGGGGGGACTTGCAATATCAGCAACACAAGACATTCATGCACCCTATTATTGTGTGGGGGGGGGGGGGGGGGGGGGGGGGGGGGGGGGAGGAGGACTAGCAATATCAGCAAAGCAACACAAGACAGTCATGCACCTATCAATGGGGATGAGGGGTGTGGGGAGGACTAGAAATATCAGCAAAGCAACACAAGACAGTCATGCACCTATCAATGGAGGTGAGGGGATGTGTGGGGTGGGAGTGGGGTGGTGAGAGCATACCCAATGTAATAAGACAAATGTACACATTGTCTAATTCCCATCCCTAGACAGGTGCGTAGCTAGGCCCGATGCTGAACTTATCCTGGTGGGTGTGGGGTGTGTAGGGTTGGTGGTCTAGGACGTATTCCAACCCCCGATTATTTTTTTAAAAAAAATTGTGGGTGGGGCGGGTATTTTTTTTATGTTAAAATGTATGCGTTCTAACGTATATTTCAGATTGATGGAAAGGTAAAGATAAGTACACACATGTATCTGAAAATACCCCATATTCCGGGGATTAGACATCATTGATTAAACAGAACCCGGTACCTGTTGGTAGACCCTGAACAATTGGGCATACATGTAGCTCCTAGCATTGGTGCTGCTCTTTGTAGGCACCGTATGATCTATTTTTCAGAATTCGAAAAAGTAGTCCAACAATGCAGTAAACATGGGGAGGGGTGGCCCGCACCCCCTCCTACCCCACCGCCCCCGCCCCGGGGTTCATCGACCATTAGCGTAACTACATATTAAGCCAAACGACTGAGGCTTGCACATACTTTTCACAAGCATGTTTTAAAATATAACAATTAAATAATCTGAAATGTTGTTTGTGAATTCGAATTAAAATGGACCCCCAAATATGACTTCAAAAATCCACCATTTTTTCGAAATCATAATATTATATTAAAGTCAAATAGTAATAAGGTCTACAAATGGAAAATAGTAAATAAAAACCTGCCCATGAAGCTCTGAAAGTTGAGATCACCGCCCACACACCCATATAGGACTAAGCTTTCGTGCCGGGGTGTAAGGACAGGAATCTTATGTTGATATTTGCACTTGTTTGTCATACAATCGACTGACCTGTTCCATATTATGATGCGTTTTCTAAACGCTTCTAAACGCTATAAGACGATTACTATGAGGTGCCGTATTGCTTTTTAATACAATTCAGTGATATCACCTATTTGAATGAGTGATATCACTCATTCGAATAGGTGATATCACTGATTCCAACTTAAATGAGTGATATCACCTATTCGAATCAGTGATATCACCTATTCGAATCAGTGATATCACTGATTCGAATAGGTGATATCACTGATTCAAAACGAAAGGGTGATATCACCTATTGAAAAGGTGATATCACCTATTTGAATGAGTGATATCACTAATTCGAATAGGTGATATCACTCTTTAAAAACGAATGGGTGATATCACCTATTCGAATCAGTGATATCACTGATTCAAATAGGTGATATCACCCATTCAATAGGTGATATCACCCTTTCGTTTTGAATCAGTGATATCACCTATTCGAATCAGTGATATCACCTATTCGGTTTTACAACAAGAAAAATACAGACTTCCCCTCAAGAGTATTATCAGGTAGAACGTTATACATCCCTTTTATTATATATACTAAGAAAAAATAAAAAAAAGTACCCATTTTTCTTTCCCGTGTCATAGGAAATAATAAATGATGTATATGGAATAATTAGATCGACCACCACCGGCATAGAAAATGAAATTATAATAATATGTTTCGTTTCAAAATTGTTTTGTTTTTTCTTGGGTGATATTATTATAATAATATGTTTCGTTACAAAATTGTTTTGTTTTTTCTTGGGTCTAGGGGTGGGGGGCAGATGATCGGGCCCTGTATGTGCTAGGTTGGTAAGGTATATACCCCTTCCGCTGTGTGAGGGAGGAGGAAAATTTCCGCATCTATTGCAGTAAGAGCTGATGCGACCATAACCTGAACGCCGGCCATTATATGCCGATGACGAAAAAGCCCGCCAAAATGTTACAACCGATGGCGATTGTCTAATTTTTACAAATACACGGACCCTGGATGGGATCAGTCATTTATATAGAGTTTATTTCTGAATTGGTAATCGGTGATATCACTGATTCGAATAGGTGATATCACTCATTCAAAATGAATGGGTGATATCACCTATTGAATGGTTGATATCACCTATTCGAATCAGTGATATCACCTATTCGAAAGGGTGATATCACTCATTCGTTTTAAATAAGTGATATCACTGATTCGAATAGGTGATATCACCCATTCAATAGGTGATATCACGCATTCAGAATGAATCGGTGATATCACCTATTTGAATGCGTGATATCACTTATTCGAATCAGTGATATCACCGATTCGAATAGGTGATATCACCAAATGGTATTAAAAAGTAATACGGCGCCCCATAGATTACCCTATCATCTCTGCAGAATGCGCGCCTCGGTCGTATGTCATACGTTCATTTCAGTCGGTACTACACTGCCCATCATCACCCAAATTATAGACATTATGTTATAGGCATTGCATGTTCAGTCTTCCATGACCGGGATTGATATTCATCAATATTGCAAACGTAAGAATCAGGCTCAGATATGAGATATTTGGACTGTTTGGTAATAGACTTAGATATGAGATATTGAGACTATATATGAAATATTGAGACTGTTTGATAGTAGACTCGAAACTCAGACTGAAAGCAAAGTGTTGAGCCTGAACAACATGAACAATAAACTCAGAGACTTCATGAAAACAGCCGAGTTCATATTTTTAGTCTGTTTGTGATTCTTAGACTCAAACCGATATCTCGCCAAAAACAGGCAAATTCACAAAAAATGTACAAGCCTACTAATGATTAGAAAAATATACTGAACCAAACAGCTAACGCACAAGCAGACAATACCTTTAATGCATGAACTTATGATATGCCGACTGGTACCGTTGGAGACAGGTGATTTGAAAGATTTTTTTTTTAATTTACAGTCGTTATTGACAAGATATTTGTCTCGTTCAGAATGACATTTGTTTTGATTTATTGATTGTTATTATTGAGATATTAAAGGTATTGTCTACTGATGCGTTAGCGGTTCAATCAGTACATATGCATTAGTGTATGACCTCATATTATAGAGTTTGGAAGAATGGTTTGTAGGAACTTTGGGGGTTAAGTTATTTTATTATACCCCCGCTTTCACGAAGTGAAGTGGGCGCTATATAGGAATCACGCTGTCTGTAACGTTCCGTCGCGTAACCAAATTGTTTTGTCCCGTCGCGTCGCGTTTGTACCGTCGCGTCTCGTCGCGTCGAGTAACACATTTTTATTACTAGCATTTTTCAAACAGTTTTTAATTGGTTGTTCCCAAACTCCATATAACACTGATGACCTCTACATCACACCTTCAGTGACAGTTCTAGTTGAAAATATCAGACAGATTTAGTATTAGTAATATTAAATACTTCACAAATCAATAGTATCCCATATATCATTGGTCGTGTGTGGTCAACGGCATTCAACGCCGGGCTAATGAAATCATTGGTCGTGGTCAAGAATACCTTTGGGATGGGCGGGCATCTCATCTAGCTCGCAAATCTCCCTTTCTCCACGCCATATATAAATATATATAGATGGTCCGTGATCAGCTTTCCCAGCACGACTAGAGGTATAGTTTGTCTGGAATTAAAAAAAACATACACATATGAAACCGTTTTACTTCATTCTGCTAACGGAACGAAACAACTCAGTTTATTCATTCTTCTTTATTTCTAGTGTATTTTTGCAAACGTATGCGAATTCATCTTGATATCAATAATTAACTTTATTGATATCAAGAATTACTATCAACATAAAAATAGTAAAACAGCGCCACATACAAACAACTTATCAATAGCGTGTATGGCATGCAAATATATACTACTCGGTCACCACCCAAAATCCTGAATTAAAAGTTAAATGACCTCACCATTGACTACCTCAAAGGAATTCACCTGATCTAGAATGAAAGAGCAATGTGAGAGAGAAATAATCGATATTTCAAGTTGTTTATAATAAATATTCTTTCGTTCTCTGGTCCTTTTATTAATTACATATGTCCATATAGGGCTGTACATAACTTTTAACAGCAATGAGTATTTACTCAGATTCAAAATGACTGAGTAACAAGGAACACGTTCAGAGTAAACACTTGCTTTAAATATTTCATGTTTTCAAAATGGGTGTGAATTAATACATTTTAAAAGAAACAGCTATTCAGATTAAATGGCAGTTAAGTAAAAAAAAAAACAGAAAAAAAAAAACAGTGTATGACCTTCATATTAGACACATGCTTGGAACAATTTTCATCATGTGTAAATATGGAATAAACTGTTCCACATGACAATACATACACATATAGTACTCATGATTTTTAAAAGTTACGAGTTTTTGTAGTAAGTTGATGAGTAATGATACTCACAATTTTAAAAAAATGAGTTTTTTTGGTAAAAAAAAAAAAGTATGAGTAAAATACTCAAAAACTCAGCTTAGCTACAGCTCTGTGTATTTATAAAGTAGTTTGTAAAATAAATAAATACAGTCCATAAAGGGTTGTATATAGATCTACTAGGCTATTTTACTATACCCAAACAGGATGTTTTATTTTATAGTATAAAACCCTGACTCGAGTGAACAATTGTCGAAGGTTGACATTAATGTTCGTATAGTGGGAGCTTTACGACAGACTGACAATTTAACAGACATACAGGTCGAAGGTCGTATAGTGGGAGCTTTACGGACAGACTGACAATTTAACAGACATACAGATTACAGTCATTCAGTCATGAAATACCTTCGTCACCTAACAAAAGAAAGTACTTATCCAAGTTCATAACATTTCCGGAGTCAAGTGTGATGGATAATGCGATGAATTATATTAGCATTTGAACGCATTAGTGTGAAGTATGATCAAAATTATCCACCACTGATTTGACATGAAGTGGTTTAAGACATTATACCAATAAACGAATTGCCCCCTCCCCACCCTTCCCGATTCCTTTGTTGCACGTTGATAACGCAAACATTAAAAGCTATATATGGCACCTTTTTTTGTACCTGAACATTTTAAAGGTCAACACAATCAAGGTCAACTCTTAAGATGGTTCTACGAAGAACCTTTTAAAATTGTATGCCCTGTTATTGTTTAAATTTGGTCAGTGACCTCAATATACCCACTGAATGTAGTTAAGTTACATAAAAACTAGGTCACGGGCTTTTTTTTTAAAGGATGTACCAAACATAAACAATATGAAAACATAGTCATTAAATAGGTCAATAGGTAGGTAATGGTGACATATTTCTTCATTTATTAAAAATAAATACGTTGGCGCATAGGTCATGTATATATGACCTTGACATTTCGATATGACAGAGCATAGGTCATGTATATATGACCTTGACATTTCGATATGACAGAGCATAGGTCATGTATATATGACCTTGACATTTCGATATGACAGAGCATAGGTCATGTATATATGACCTTGACATTTCAATATGACAGATGACATAAAATGGTTCTATATTGATTCATCAAAATGCATGTTGATTCTTTTTTAAAAATGAAGCCAGTGGCTTAAAAAAATGGTTAATGTGCTTAAGCTGATAACAATGACCTAGTGACCTACTTTCTCATGTTTAAAGGAATCCGTTTAAAACTTAGTAAAGGTAAAATGAATGCGAAAACTTGGTCAATATGTGGCCTATATAAAATACGTTTGTTACCCTTTACACGTTTCAATATGGTTCAATAAAGGCCCTATTAAAGGAACCTACATCTCATTTATATAAATGCTATGGTCAAGTATGGTGAATGAAAAATGAAGGCCGTATCGTCTTCACAAGGCAGAAGATAACAGACGTACGACGGACAACGTGCCATCCCATAACTTTGGACATAAGCTCACCTGGGCATCGGGCAGTATTACTCAAGCTATAAATGAATATTTATTTTGAAATAAAATCCTTACGCCGACATACTTTTCGCAGTAATGTCATAATTATCCATTTCTGTAAACAGAAACTAGTTCAAGGTCATTTACAAAGTTCAGTAGGTCGGAAAATGTTCGATTTCCTATAAATGCATGTGGTACCCAGAATAGAATAAACTGCACAGCAGGCAAGGAATTTCCAATGGAAAGATGAGAAAACCGCGACTATTTGTATGCAAACTTCTTTCGCCTCGTTTAAACGCGTATATTTGGGGCTTATCTAAACAGCAGAAACATTGTTTTCTGTGTGAATGTTATTGGAAACCCGCTATGAAATTAGACATGATGGTAAATAGTTATACATCAGGAACCACCTGTTTATAACGGTGTTCGGGTGGATATGCTCGCAACACATACATTTCTGCCAAGTATCTAGAATGGATATCAAGCGAATTTCATTTGCATAATTATCTTGTAAATTCGTCTTCTTTCTACCAAATAGTATGAAAATCCCTTCACTTGTTAAAGACAAAACACAACTAGAGTTTGTTTTTAGTAAAAACAGATGTCTCCCCACTGGGGAAAGGGCAAACTATGCGTCAAAAATCACTCATTTGTTACCTTTGATCCCATATTATGACCTTGATAAATACGGACCTAGGCAACTGCCTTCTTGTGAAAACGTGTTCGTGACACATCGTCTTGCGATAGATAGTTCTGCCAAGTTTCATATTTATATCAGGATATAGTTATATCTTGCAATGCGTGGACAGACACGAAAAAAGAAATTTCGATTTTGACCACTGACCCCAAAATGAGACCTTGACAATTTGGATTCGCGATACATATCGTCTCACATTTCTATCGAGTTTCAATGCCCCACTCCATTAACCCTCTCTCTATAAGTATTTTATATAGGCTTGTAATTGGTAAGTTATTTCGGTTTCCATGTGTTTGGCATTTTTACAGCTTATCCGAGTGGCCGTTTGAATCTGTTTTAGAAATCCTGTGCTTATATTATTAATGGTAGACGATTCCACATGTTGACCCTGATTACGTGGTTTTCCAACGAATAACTTCAATTTTGAAAAATGTGGCTATCCGAGAATAAACGAAACTATTGAAATAGCATAGTTTACGGAAAGTAAACGAGTGACCGTTTTCACATGCGGGATTTATGTTTGATATCAAGGCGAAATATTTTAGGAAAAAATAAAAATACACGTATTAAAGCAACTTTAATGCATATTGCAAAATATAACTATTTCCATTTTCACCGGATAATATTAAGAAAGAAACGATTTTATTATCTAAATTGTTGATGCATGTATGTCATGTACAGTCCTTACGTTTTCGGAAAATTAACCACAATGATTCAATGACTCAGTCACTCCCACCACACCATGTCAATGAGATTGCAAGTTCTGAGAAGCTCAGGTTGGCAAAGAAACGAAAATCGAGTATAATAGGTTAAATAAATGAAATAGGTTGCACATCATATACGTTTAACATTAGCTTGATAGTTTAAAACAAATCGAAAACAAAATTGAAGATAGAATAAGCATTTCCAACACTCAATGTCTGACATGGACGTGTTCTGAAAATCGTGGTATTACACAAAACAGCACGCACTAGGTCAGAAGATTTGAGAAAATGGTAACATAAAGACAGAAGTATGTGCTGTGCTATTTCGTGTAAAATATAATATATATATTTATTATTATTTTATTTAAATATTAACAAAGATTAAACACTCTCAGGAACTGGATACATATGAACAGGATACATATTACACTGATGCGATATGTATGTTCTACTAATGAAATAATCGGGAACGCACATGTTCAACTTTGTGGAATTATTAATAAGGGAAGGAATCGATTTACCCTTCATGGTGATATTTACATGTTGATAAAAAGCCGCCATATTGGATAGAATGTATGTTGACATCACGTGACAAGAGCGTCACAATGTTGTGTTCTTTCCAAAATGGATTCTCGCTAAGTTGGTACGCAAGATCGCCGGCTGGAAAATAGTTTGGAAAGGCACACACGTAAGCCATTAGTATTGGAATTTGTCAATTTTGTTACACACATATAAATGTTGACTATATATAATAAATCGAATTAAAGACTGATCATTTATTTTAAACCTATCAACTTAATCAAACTTCTAAAACTTGACTTGCGCTTTGGAAGCCTAGAAGGGGAAATACTTGGATTACTCGCATTAACTCCCGGACTAAAGAATAGTTTGCTAAAATTTGATACCTTTAATTAATCACACAGTTACCAATATCTTTCATAGACCAGCGGAAGGGTTTTGTGTTGTGCTGTGTTGGTCTTATGTAGTGTTGGGTCTAGCGCTGTGCTGGTCTTGTGTTAGTCTTGCGCGCAATCAAACCTACTGCAAAACCAACAGAAACCAGGTGAACAAATCGAAGATTTTAATAACTTGTTCAATATTATTAAATAAAATTAAAACATTCTCATCGTGTAACATAACATGCATTGGTTTACAGACATGCACTCAAATACATTTTTAGTTTAATTTTCTATTACTCAAGTCTTGAATATTTGTTTTTAGGATTTTAATTATATTATTTTTGTTTAACTAATGGTACCTTCTTTTCTTTTGTTTTCATCAGGTAATTTTAATGCATTTTATTACGCATTGAATTTAGTTTTCCTTATAAATATGGCCTAAATCAGTAATATATTTTAGAATTGAAGAACAGGGTTTACAGAAAAAAAGTAATATAAATATTAATATAACACTTTATTGTGCATACTTATTAAACGGTATCATTTTTTATTTCGTTTATATGACGGTAAAAATGCAATAAGAAAAGTTTTTGAACATTACTCAGTACTAAGCGGGAGTTTCATACCTCCCATTTGGTTCCTTTTTTAATTTTCAAAATCATTTTATTGCACACTGAGCAGTGTTTATGTGATTAATAAGACCAACACAATTTGATGAAATCCACCACATATTTAAGAATGTAAGAATATTCACTTCATTGATTTAGTTTGCAGAATTTATTGATGCAACATGTTTGAAAACGTAAATAAATCACGCAAACGGTTGCACCTTATTATGCTCGCTAAACATACATATTTTATTTGAGTTATTTTTTTTCAAAAAAGTAATATATTTAAAAAAAATATATATATATTTATAAAAGAAATATGTTTATATTTTATAAAAAATGAAAAAAGTTTTAAATGTTATCTAATTGCATTCTACCAGTCATATTAACAAACTCAAAATGGTACCGTTTAATAAGTATTCAAATTATAAAAGTAACATTTTGGTTTGTCCCATGTATGTGTTTCTCATGTTAAAATGTTGGAGCTCATACACCTGTAGCCACAGTCTTTTGAAAACAACATCTATAAAAACGTGTGTAGTTAAATAAAAACAACAGTAATAATAATGACAATAATAAAACATAATAAAGTCCATGATAAAAACAGCATGTTATGTTTATGCAAAATTAAATAAGAATAAGCCTGACTGTTTGGTTGGCGATGTCCTACTTAAGTAAGGATGGCAGAAGAGGACACGTTCACTGAAAGAAAGAAACAAGCCTTTAGGTTCCAGCTTTTATTTAAGTTATTGCTCATCATTTGCTTGGATTTATAATGTTTTATTATTATCTTTATTATTATTGTTTTCATTGTAGCACAAGTATTTATACAGGTTTGTTTTCAAAATACTGACTACATGTGCGAATACATGGGACAACCCGAAATGTTAACTTTTATTGTGCATGCATGCAAGAGTGCAGTTATATAGTATTATAGAACATCATTCTTTTTTTCCACAATGTAATCCGATTTTAGATTATTGCACAATAATATCTTTTTTTTTCTTTTTGAAAAACGCCGCACTCAAACAACGACATATACATTCATATTGTGGCTTTTTGGAATACGGTAGAAAACAGTCTTAAAAGGGAGTTTAAATATAGTACTAATGAATTAATTAAAAACATTGTATATATAATTTACTAAATGAATCAAAATATGTAGGTTTAGCATGTAAACGATTGATTAGTAACAAAAGAAATAAAATAGTGTCTAAAGTTAATTAATAAACTTTGTTTGTGAAATAAAATGATATCAAAAGCATGTTTGTGTTCCATGTAATAAAAAAGGTACTAAATGTCACAAACTCACCAGTTTGGCTTCTTTCATGTAACGTTTTAAAAAGATGTTGTAAAAAATTCCTTTAAACGGCAAAGCGCAGTTTTAGAGAACATATTTTACGCTGACAAGCCATTTCAACGCGTGCCCTATTTCACATGCTAGTATTTGCAAATCGATATAGTTGAAACGGAGAAAATACTGTTTTTTTTTTCAAGGAAATAGTATTGTTCATATTGTATTCCTAATACCCCTGGGTAGAACAGTAATGTATACCTCCCGCCGTCCGTAGTACCAACTGTCAAGCTCAGTTTGGATTCCCGATTCCCCAGCCTCTGTCAAGCCAATGCTTCTGAGACATGGATTTTGTTCATTTTATTTTCCTGATTCCCACCCTCAGTCAACCGAATGTGTTTGCGACATGGATTTTGTTCATCTTGTTTTCGTGATAACCCACCCTGTGTCAAGACAATGCTTTTAAAACATGGAAACTTGAATATCTGGGAACATTTTGATAATCAAAAAATAGAATACCTGGGAACTGTCATGGACCACAATAGAATACTCAAAGACCTTTCTGAGAAAAGCCAAACTCGAAGATTACATTCAAGACAGGAATACATTTTAATATACTGAAACTGCCCTCATTCCGTCCATGCATACACTGCTATGTTAAGAACGCTTTCAGAAAGGAATGATGTATAATACAATTATTTGAGAGAAAAGTTAATACAACCTCATTTTATACTTTATAATTGTTTTAACAATGTAACTAGATTTATTACAATCTTTACATACAGTATTATTCTGTTTTCATATAATGTGACTGTTCGAATAATTTAATTCTGTAAGTATTTTTGTCTGCTGTGTATTTTATTATTATTATTATTATTATTATTATTAAATAGTATATCAGAACATGTATTTAACAAGTTTGTATCTAGAACTAATACATTAAATACATGTATAACATTCATGTAATGAATTAAAATATGTTTAGCATGCACATCTTAGGCAAAAAGGCAATAAATTAATGTCTAATTAAACTACGTTGATGAAACGAAATAAAAACGAAAGCATATTATGGGCCAGTTAAACAATTCTAAGGTTGATGCCGAGATTGTTACTTACAAACCGAAGTTAACAAAATGTGCATGGTGAAACACAACATCGTACACTTATGAAAAAAAAAAATATATATATAAAAATAAAATATAATAAATGTATAACGGATATGTTATGCTTTATAAATGTAAATGTGTAAAGCGGTTATTTTTATGTTTATCTGTTGATTTCTTACCCACAGATCATTTAACCTATTTATTTATTTAATAATATGCTATTGCTTGATGTTATTTACATAAATACATGTGATATAAAAATTACAATAATAAATAACATTTACAAATGGATTGGACCACGAGTTGTCACAACATCAGTTACGGTCCTTTCAAAATAGGCAGAGTTCAACAAAATGGTTATATCAATATCTAGTTAAACAAAGCAAAGAAATAATGTTTTAACAATAGTAATCGAAAAGAAAAGAAAAAAAAAGAACAACATACCAAATAAAATATCGTTCATCAAAAACCACTCCACACATGATAAGCCTCCCCGTGTCCCATACCCTACCGCCATACCGCCAAGCCCACCCATCATTCCGTAAAAGCTCACAAAGAACATATCAAAAATACGACAGCAGAGGAAAGAAATCAATTCTATTAGCTTTGGTTTAAACGTATTTTATTTTTTCAATGGTTTACAACATTTCATATATACATTGTACAATTATATTAAAGGATTAGAATGAAAGCAAACTGCTTATAGAATTCTTCTCCTATGAAAGATTGTTTGTAATAAATAACAATGACGGTTATATACAATTATTAGAGATGTGAACTTCATCCAAAACATTACAAGTGTAGCAAAAAATAACAGACAACATATAAACGTTCAGCAAAAAGAAAATGCTAAGGCAATAAAAAAATGAAGCTAAGGTAATTTAGATTCAAACAATAAACATGATATATTATATTGGAAAATAAATGAGGAATTATATATATTTTAGGGGGAAATAAATAATGAAAACGTTTGGGATACACAGGACGGTGACAGTGGGGTGGGGCAACGAGCGTATGCAACACAAATCGCGTATAGCCTTCCCCTGTTCAAATAAATAAGATAGTAGTATGCAGCTTCCTAGTTAAATTATTGTTAGAAAATACAATTAAAACCGTTTACTCAACATGATGTACCTGTGCACAGCTTCGAATATAGCTATGTTTGTTTGGATTGCGAGCGACGGATCTCCGTATAATAGTATATTTAATGAGACGTTACAAAGTGGTATTAATGTATCCAACATTTCAGTACGAATGTTGTCATAAAGAGGGCAGTTCAAAAAGAAGTGGTGTGTATTTTCGATGCTTCCACATTGACATGTCGGTGAATCCGTAATATTTTTTGAGTACAGGTCATGATTTAGTGAGCTACATTTAGTGCGAAGACGAGTATGAAGAAGTTGTGCCCGTCTAGAACCTTTGTAATAGTATGATGGAGTATGTACTTTGTTACGGTATAAGTAATGTTTGAAAGAGTCAATGGAAGCAGCATTTCTGGCCTCCGGTGGAAGTTTGTTCCACTCACGAGTAACAGAAGGAAGGAATGAATCGAAGTAAAGATTTGTTCTTGAATTAATGGTTTGAAAATCATTTGCATTGCGTAAATTGTAGTTAGATGCAGCGTGAACTGGTGTTGGGACTAACAGTGATAGGTACTGAGGTGTTAAACCATTAATCATTTTATAGTATAAGATGAGTTTGTGTTTTTTCCTACGAGAGTCGAGAGATTCCCAGCCTACCTCTTGATTTAAATTGTGAAGTGACACTAGTTTAGTTGTACCCGTAGCTATTCTTGCAGCTTCGTTTTGTATTTTATCAAGCTCATTTTTTTCATAAGCTGTACAATTATCCCATGTGACGTCAGCATATTCTAAAAGTGGCCTTATAAAAGATATGTATATTGTTTCAAGTGCTTTCCTATCTAACTGGTGTTTTAACTTCCTCATTATGTTTATTCTAGGCCATGCTTTTGATTGAATGTATTCAATATGAGAGTGCCAACTACAATCATTAGACAAAATTAAACCAAGATGCTTATGGGAGGTAACTTCTTGTATGTGTTGGTCTAACATCATAAGTGGTGGATGCACTGGTTTGTTGCGTTTACGCGAAATAAGTAATGCTTCCGTTTTGGTAGGATTAAACGTTACAAGCCATTTGTTAGACCATTCGGTAAGTTTTTGTATGTCAGAGTTTAGTGTATTGGCAGATTCTGCAATTACATTGTTATGTTCTATAATAATATAAAGACTAGTATCATCGGCGAATAAGCGTATGTTTGAAGCGATATCCGCAACAATGTCATTAATATAAACAAGAAAAAGAAGGGGTCCTAAGATGGATCCTTGAGGGACGCCAGCATTTATATTGTTCCATTTTGATTTAGTTCCAGGGATGACAACCCTTTGGCGTCTATTCTTGAGGTAGTCAGATAGTAGGATTAGGAGATTTCCAGTTATGCCCGCTGCTTTTAATTTTGCAAGTAGGCCCTTGTGCCATACACGGTCAAATGCTTTACTTATATCGAAAAATACAACCCGCACCTCTTTTCCGGCGTCGATTGCTTTACAAAAGGCGTTGTATATGTAAGTAAGTTGATTCACTGCTGAATCTCCAGGAATAAAACCTGACTGGAAAGCAGTCAAGAAGTTATTATCACGGAAAAAATTGAAGATGTGTTTAAACAAGAGTCTTTCAAACACTTTGTCAACAACACTAAGTAGGGATATAGGACGATAGTTATTGACAAGTGAAGGGTCCCCTTTTTTGAAAACCGCACATACAAAAGCTTCTTTCCATACTTCGGGAATAACTCCCTTTGTAATAGATGTATTAAATAAGTTACAGAGGGGAACAGACATTTCTAAAGCTACTTCGCGGAGAACGTGATTGTTTATCTCGTCTGGGCCGGTCGCTTTACCAATTTTTAGTAATTTTAAGGCTTCATATACTTCTTGTGGGGTAAGAGTAAATGGTTGGAGACTTAATCTATCGTTAGCAGTTTGCAGGGAAGGAAGTTCGGTGTTTTCATCGTTTAGTTCTGACTGGCTTTGAAAAAAATCGTTTAATAGGTTTGCTTTATCCAAGTCATCACAAATTATTGAACCATTATCATTTAACGGGGGAATGGATGGTTTTTCGGAAGAGGTTATGAACGCTTTTAATGTTTTCCACCAGTCTTTTGACGTAATATTAGACGTGTTAAGCTTGTTAGAGAGGGCGTCGTAATAATGTTGTTTTGCTTCACGTATTTTATTAACTATTTTATTTCGTATTTTCTTAAACTTTTCAAAATTGCTTTTAGTTTGAGAGTTTTTCCATTTTTTGTATGCTCTTTTCCTGGCTCTAATTAAACGTTTGATGTCATTATTTATCCATGGTGGTTCGTAGGGTTTAATTTGTACATTTCTATTGGGAATACACTGTTCACTAAAGGTAATTATTTTCTCTGATGTACTTTTTGCATAAATATTTATATCAGCATTGGCTAAACTATTCCACTCGAATGTGCGTACTTTATCACGAAGTAAGTCATAATCGCCTTGTTCGTATTTCCATATTCGTCTTGTATATGATCTAAATTTTGGTTTCCTAAATTTGAAAAAGGCATAGATTGGACAGTGGAACCTAATATCCTGGTTTAAAAAGGGCTCGCCTACACCACAAGTGATTAAGTTATTAACATCACTTACAAGTAATATATCAATTATGGACGAAGAATTCTCAGTAAAATGTGTGGGGTCATTAATAGTTTGGTGTAGTCCAAATTGTTGACACATATTTGATATTTTTCTGGAAGTTTGTACGTTTAACATGTTGAAATTAAGGTCGCCAGTTACAATAATATCTTTAATGCCAGTATCAACTGCCAGACTTATAGAATCTTCAATCATGGTAGTATGTATGGCGTCAGAGTTGGGTGGTCTGTAAAATACTCCAATAAGTATGTGTTTGTGGTTTAAAACAAGTTCCACCCAGATGCACTCAAGAATATTTAACTCCAGATCAGGCCTACGGGTGTAGTGAATCGTATCTTTTATATAGAGTAAAACACCCCCGTGACTATCACCAATACGGTCTTTTCGTTCGGGATTATGGAAAGTTGGAAATGTTAATTCGTCGCATTGTACAGTCTCGTTAAGCCAAGTTTCAGAGAATGTAAGGATGTCAAATTGATAAAGTTCGGACTTGAGTATGTCTAGCTTATGTAAGATGCTCTGTACATTATAGTGAACTAGGGACAAGTTATGGGATAAGCTAAAGTTGTCAAACATAGAGGATGTATCGTCATTGGATGAGGAAGACACTAGTGAAGTGTTGAGCGAAGATTCGGGACCAGGATTTGGCTGAATGTCTCCAGATTTCATCAGTAGTACACTTGCCCATGTGAACAGAGTAGTTGTTAAAATAATGTTTATCAGTTGTGTTGAAAAGTGTATGTTTGTTAAGTAAAATGTTCCAACAGTTATGTGTTTGTATGGATGGACTATCGCTTTGGTTGAATGCGATACAGAATAAATGTTCAGCAGTATTGAGAAAAGATATGGCAGGGATCCCGTGAGGGCAAACATGAAAAGAAAATGTAAGGAAGCTGCAAACATGTAGTTACATCGGTAAGACGACAGAATGACGGCAGAATATGCTCTGAAATGCATTAAGTAATTGTGAGTAAAAACAATAGAAACAACTCTGCCTGCAGAATGCAGTCAAACCTAATTGTTAAGATGAAAAGAGGTGGGCATCCACGACACAGCCACACAGATCGCCTCCCACGGGCCAGGGTCACACGTCCAAAGTATCCAAAAAAGAGATGAGAAAAAAATAAAGAAACAAAGTACCAAGCATGATACATTATAATCGAAAATAAGAAAAAAGGAGGTATGTGAGTTGAAAAATGAGTAAACTAAACTGTTGGTGGATTGATTAAACATAATAGTTTAAGTAGACGGTTACTGCACGAAGGAAACAAGCGTATACAATACAGTTGTTTGTAGCATAGGCAGCAGTAATTCACAATTAGACTTATTAAATAAACGACCATGTAAACATCATGTTTGCTTATTTTGGCAATCACCTGTAACTCAAGTGTCCAATATCTAATATATAAAATACTGAATATTTTATTTAACTTTCATTTTGGCAAAATTACGCGAATAAAATGATTAGTTTCATTTTGAAATAAGTTAAGGAGCATAAGCTGACGTAATATCACTGTGACTTGCATAGGTGCGTTAACAAGTGTACAATTATCTATTTGGAATTGAGCGTATAGACAATAGGTAGCGTTGTTTAATACCAGTTTAGAATCAGTGCGCACACATTGTATTTAGATATATTTACACACACATTCACTAATGCAAAAAATGCATATATACAAAGGTATTATTATACAATCAAACGCATCCACATAATTAGCTGTATATACTTACTAGATAGCCTATACATAACGTCAATACGCATGTAATACATCAATTATTTACTGGTAGCAAATTCTAATTGGAATCATTTCTGCAGCTTTCTTGATTATGAAATTAACTAGCACAGATTTGTTGGAGATAAAAAATAGATGATTTAACGTTTACTTGCTTAGGTAAAATTGCAACGATACATAGATAATGTTTATACTATTATGAGCAATTGTATATTATGGGAGACGCCATAATAAGCGTCAAAATGCAAGGGGAAATATTCTTCCTCGAGCAACTGCATACAGTAGATATACAATACATTAATAATCATATTCAACGTGATATTTCAATCATCAATATGTACCGTATCATTAAATGTTTGCCAATATTAGTGTCAACGTAGTCTTTATCAGTAACAAATATGTAGAACAACCTCGATAGTTACCATGAAATGCTCGTGCATTATAGCTAGTAGGGTATGTTCGGTGGTCAATAGATCACACAGCTATACTGTTCGACAAAGTTTCAGCTACATTAATATGCGCTCAGGTCAGCTATTAGCTTTGAAAACGTTTCGTCTGTTTTATGAATTGTTGAACCTCAAAGAAAATGGTTTGATTTTGTTCATCGTTTAAGTTTTCAATGCCATATAATATAATATAATTTAACCTATTGATTAAGTAGATGTATTGTTTTCAACCCAACCTTGTTTTTTAACAACGATGTTTTTCAGTATTTACAGTGTTGTCTAAGCGGGAGTTTTTATACTGCCCATTTGTATGATGCAGTGGAATTGTTATTTTAAATACATATACATCAACTTCTAACATTTTCACCATTTCGGAAATAGTTATATATGCATGAATAAACGTTGATCCCAACCGACCAAGTCGGCTTCTTTCATGTAACATTTTTAAATTGTGTTGTAAAATTAAATATAGCACTTGCCATTTAAGCGGCAGTTGGTTTCACCAAGAAAGTTGCACTATTGAAAACATATTTTACATAGACAAACCATTTCAATTGTTTCCTATTACAAATATTTGCAAGCTCAGATTTGTTGGTGGAACTACGATATAGATGAACCCGAGGAACAAGAGAAACAACATTAAAAATGCTTGCATAGATAATTTGCGATTTACGCTTGATATAAGACAGAAATTGTATCCCCATCCCACACCACACTCTGCCAATCCAATTTATGCTTCTGAGGCATGGAAATTGCTCATATTGTATCCCTCTCCACCCCCGCCCCACATACACACTTTGCCAAGCCAATGCTTCTGAGACATGGAAATTGCTCGAGATGGAACTCCCCCTCACTCTATGCTAAGCCAATGCTTCTGAGACATGGAACATGAGTTTTCATCTCGTATTCCAGATTGGATTGCCTACCATATGTCAAGTCAATGCTTCTGAAATATGGGAAAATCTCATTGTGCTGGCAAACATAGAGAAACACAAGAGCATGGAAGGAGATATTTTGAAATCGCCGAACACAATAAAGGTAAAAATATTGCAGTCTCGGTTTGATTGAGATTGTTCATGAAAGGTGATGAAAAAACGCTTACTATCGTTCACGCCATCTAGCCTCGGGTTGAGCAGAACTCAATATTTAAAATTTCAATAGTACCAATAGTTTAGCCATCTCATATGACGGTGAACATGGCACCTTCAATTTGGTATTTTCATACCGTTCCAAGGCCAGCGGCGTATGGTCCCAGTTTCTAACAAAATGCTTTGTCCTAAACTACACAACATATGGCACACACAATAATACTTGAAAACTTCTTGATAATCAAAACACAGAACACAACAGAATATGTGATATCTTTCAATAATGAAAACATCGACCACTAGACTACTTGGAGAGTGTCATGGACCACATCCGAATAATTAAGAAATTTCTGATAAAAGTTAAACTCGACGATTTCCTCCAAGACAGAACCATTGAAACAATGCCCTCTCCGTCTATGCATACACTACTATATTTAGAACACTATCCTCAATTATTTGAGATACAAATTAAATCGGACACAACTGGCGTTTTAAATACAAACATCTGATGTAATGAATTACTTGAATAATTAAATTATATAGTAAACCCTAATTTTATATTGCGAGGTAACCATATTTATTGCAATCTGTATACGGTTTTATTACTGTTTTCATATAATGTGACTAGTCGAATTTTAATTATATTTGTTTCTGCTGTGTATTATTATTATTATTATTATTATTATTATTATTATTATTATTTTAACACATATAAATTAAGACAACTGAAACAGCCCTATTGTCAACCCTTGTGTGTTTGTGATGTCTTGCCTTTTATTCATATTTATATATAGTTGTTCTTTGTTTCTTCGTGCGTTTGTGGTTGATGTCGTCCTTCAATGCTACTTTTCCTGTTCGATTTTTATATTTATTCTATTATTATATTAGAAAATGTATTTGAAATCTTTAAATATAGTACTAACACATCGATTGAAATAAAGTATATTACAATTTATTTAATGAATTAAAATATGTGTTGAGCATATGCCATAAAGCAACAAGAAATAAAATAGCGGCGAAATAAATTTCGTTGATGAGCAACATAAAACAACAAAAAAACAATCGCGATGTTGAGGCCGAGATTGTTACATACAAACCGAAGTTGACAAAATGTGCATGGTGAAACACTACATCGTACACTGATGGAAAAACACAAGAAAATATTAAGATCAAATATAATAAAGTTTATAAATGTATAAGTATAAATGGGTTATTTTTGTTATGTTTTGTTTTTGTTATTTCGTTATGATTTCTTAGCCCACAGATCAGATAAAATATCGATTAAGTAGACATTGTTTTCAATCCAACGTTTCTTCTTCTTTTTTTTTTTAACGATGTTTTTCAGTATTTACAATGTAGTCTAAGCCGGAGTTTTTGTATTGCTCATTTTGATGATGCAGTGGAATTGTTGTTTTAAATACATATATATGAACTTTTAACATTTTCATAATTCGGAAATATTTATATATGCATGAATAAACGTTAATCACAACCAACCACGCTGGCTTCTTTCATGTAACATTTTTAGATTTTGTTGTAAAATTAAATACAGAATTTAGTCGTTTAAGCGGCAGTTGGTTTCATCAAGAAAGTTGCATTGTTAAGAGAACATATTTTACTGACCAAACCATTTCAATTATTTCCTATTACAAATATTTACAAGCATCTGATCTGTTAGTGGAATTACGATATAGTTGAACCTAAGGAACAAGAGAAACATTAAAAAATGCTTGCATAGATAATTTCGATTTACGCTTGATATAAACCAATGCTTCTGAGACAGAAATTGTTTATCGTGTACCCCCACCCCGCCCGCTCTCTGACAAGCCAATTGTTTATGCTTCTGAGACGTGGAATAAGCCAGCGCTTCTGAGACATGGAAATCGCTCAAGATGGAACTCCTCTTCACTCTCTGCCAAACCAATGCTTCTGAGACATGGAACATAAGTGTTCATCTCGTATTCCAGGTTCCCTTCCATATGTCAAGTCAGTGCTTCTGAAATATGGGAAAATCTCATTGTGCTGACAAACATAGAGGAAAAAAAAGAGTATGAAAGGGGATATTTGGAAACCACATCCGAATACTAGAACTTTCTGATAAAAGTTAATTTTAAAAATTAATTTAAAAAGATAAAAGACGATTTCCTCCAAGACAGGACCAATGAAACAACGCCCTCTCCGTCTATGCATACACTTCTAGAAAAATCACAATTATATGAGATGGAAGTTAAATTATATCCGACATTTTTTGTCAGGCACAGGAGGTGTACAGTACTGTTTCTACCCAGGAAAAGTGGGTGGTCTGCCTCTACCACAAAAAAATCGACCGTCATAAATAACCTTGCATGTGTTGAAAATGACGTAAAACACCATAAAAACAAACAAACTGTCATGCACAACTGGCGTTTTTTATCACAAATATCTGATGTAATGAATTACTTGAATAATTATATTATATCGTTAAGCCTAATTTTATATTCTGATGTAATCATATTTATTGTAATTTTTGTATACAGTTTTATTATAGTTTTCATATAATGTGACTAAGTCGAATAAATGAATTATATATAACAATCGCTTCTGCTGTGTATTATTATTATTAAATACACACACATTAAGAGTATATCAGAAAATGTATTTTGAATATAGTACTAACACATTGATTAAAATAATGATATTACAATTCATTTAATAAATTAAAACATGTTTTAGCATATACTATAAAGCAACAAAAAATGAAATAGCGTCGAAATAAATTTCGTTGATGAACAAAATAAAAAACAAACAATCGCGTTGTTGAGGCGGAGATTGTTACATACAGTTGACAAAATGTGCATGGTGAAACATTACATCGTACCCATACGGAAAAACACAAGATATAGCAAAAACTGAAATATAATAAATGTATAACGGGTACGTTTGTGTTTATAAATGTTTAAGACTGACACTTTTGTGTCTAAATATTCATTTCCATGGTCACGATTAGCCCGGCTTCTATTGTTTTTATGATATGTACGTTTTAGCATTTTACAAATGATGGCGGGAGGTGTACAGTACTGGTTCTACCCAGGAAAAGTGGATGGTCTACCTCCACCACAAAAAATCGACAGTCATATATAACCTTACATGTGTTGAAAATGACGTAAAACACCATACAAACAAACAAAAACAAACAACTTCGCCTAAGCCCATTTGGACAGTACTATGGATTGTTTGTTTTAATACATTAGTTTAAACTTATTTATTTTACATCGATTGTAACGAAAGCTCTATGAACTTATTTGAATCACTCTCGATGTCTTCCTGGGTAGAATCAGTACTAAGCAATGCAGATAAAGTGTTTTTGCTCAGGGACACAACGCATATGGCAATGGCGGGAATCGAACATCAACATGTAACATCTTCGATGTTCCGGAATATTTAATTATGCATGACTAAACATGTAATCCAACTACGCACATTGGTTTCTTTCAAAATGTTATTGTAAAGTTAAATATAGGACTACAGTCGCAGTTGGTTCCGAGATACGTGCACAACAAAGTTTTAAATTATCTCCTATTCCAAATATTTGCAATCATATGATCTGATGGTGAAACTTCGAAATATAGTTGAACCCATGTAATAAGCTGCATTTGCGATTTACACTCTTGACCAGTCAATTCTTATGAGAAATGGGATTTTATTTGTTTCATCTATCCCACCCTCTGTCAAGCCAGTGCTTCTGAGACATGGGTAGTGTTCATATTGTATTCCCGATATCCCACCCTCTGTCAAGTCAGTGCTTCTGAGACATGGGTAGTGTTCATATTGTATTCCCGATATCCCACCGTCTGTCAAGCCAGTGCTTCTGAGATATGTATATAGCTAATATTGTATTCGTCAACAATTAAATTGAATCGTTTTAATTATCAAAACATTGACCACAATAGAATATTTGAGAACTTTCTTGTAACCAATTAAAACATTGACCGAACTAATAATTGAGAACTTACTGATAATCACTAAATCAAAACATTGACCACAATATAATACTCGAGAACTTTCTGGTAATCAGTTAAGACATTTACCAGTACAATACTTGAGAACTTGTTGATAATCAAAACATTGACCACAAACATCGACCACACTAGAATATGTGAGAACTTTCTGATAATTAAAATATTGACCAACAGAGAACTTGATCAAAACATTGACCACAATAGAATACTTGAGAACTTCCATAGACCACATTAGAATATGTTTTAAACGATATAACTACTTTTTCATTGCAATCGTTTTATACAATTACTGTTTTCGTATAACTTGAGTAGTCGAATAGATTAATATAAATAGTATGTTCTGCTGTGTATATAATTTGTATTAGTGTGTATTAGCTCGTTTATTATTAGTAGTAGTAGCAGTAGCAGCAGCATACTTAGTAGAAGTATTAGTGGTAATAGTAGTACTAGTTGTAGTAATAACAAATATAAAGGCAATTAAATGTTTTTATCAGAAAAATGTAATTTTAACATTTCCCATTACTCCCATGCATGGCATTATGTTTTATTTTAATACATTTCAATCATGTTTCGTGAATAATACAAGCAACTCATAAACACTGGTAAAAGGAACACATTGAGGTTCATGGTGACACACATTGAGGTTCATGGTGTTTGCAGAAATGCGGTGTAATACTTCCCTATAAATCAAATGCCCTTAGTCATTACCAACACAAAAAAACTCAAATAGTCACGGGAACCAGTCAGATTACAAAGTACTATTGTTTGGGGCGCTTGTTTCAGTCAAAGGTTTTTCTGCAGTAGCTTGAGCAATTTAAATAATGCGTACATCAGTTATATATCACTAGAACTGGTATTTTTAGTGGTACATAAAAATACCTTAGTTTTGAAAATCGGTTGAGAAATAAATATTTTACAGCCGCAATGAGTTTTTGGTGGGGTTTTGCCATGTAAATTCCTTGATGGCGGGACAGCAGAAAATGAAGAAATTTCAAATAACTTCAGTTAGCCTTCATATTTTGCTATAAAACTCTCAGGGTGTCTTAATTCATGAATATCCAACCATTTAAAACCATTTTTGGATAAACATTCTTAAAAAAAATCAAATTTTTCATGCAGAAGAATTTTGCATTAAAAATGCCCCATCAAAAACAGCTTTCGCACTTGACATTTTTATTTCTCAACCGATTTTGAAAAGTAATGTATTTTATTTACCACTAAGAATGTCTGTTTCATTGATATACAACTTCTTTAGGTAAGAGATATATTTGTCTGAAAAGTCCAAAAACCCTTTGGCTGAAACAAGCGCCCCAAACAATAGCCGGTATACAGTTTAATACGAATCTGCGTGCAACTAACCAGTTAAGCATGCACCTTGCACAGTCGTTTAGGACATCGTCTACTATTTTTCTCCCGACCTGAACGTTCAGGGTTCTAGCCCCATATAATGCAACTTTTTTTTAAAAGACATATAGTGCCAACATATTTCAAAAATATTGTATGAAACTACTACGGAATAAATCTGATTGGTTCCTACGCTTCTGCATGTGAGTATACTCGGTAGCCTATCTGTCTTCGGGTCCGGTATATTTATCAAGTTTTCAGTAAAATGAAAGGTATGTTCTAATGTAAAATATGAATTGTGTTTTATTTTAATCTGTTCTGCATATAATGATATTAAAATTATATTCTCAGAGGCCCAAAATAATGAACTCATTCTGTAATGGTATATTCATATAAACATGACGTTAAAATATAACAACATAAAGGAGGTGATACATTTTTTTCAAAAACAAGACAAACTTAAAGGGATTGAAGCGACACACCCAAACAAGCTCTATTATTGAGGGTTCTGAAAAAATTGGAAAAAGGTGAAATAATTCTCAGAATTGGATGATTAACAAACAAGATATTACCATTTGAAGGTTGTTCTAAAACGGATATGGGAGCCGCCGTTTTGAAAACTATGACATCATAGTTTAAAAATACCGTATATGTAATATTGATAAATATCATTCAAAGCAAAAAAACAATCACTGCAAACGAATGCAAAATTACTGGTCATGTAAAGCATTATTGCCATTAAGTATACATATTTTCCATACAGTTGCTGTCATATTTTTCCTATAGATCAGTAAATGTTCATATTTATAAATATTTCATATATGGTCATTTAGAACTGCGATGTCATAGCTCTCATAATGGCGACTTCCATATCCGTTTCAACAGAACCTTCAAATGACCATATCTTCTTTGTTTATCATCCGATTTTGATAATCATATCACCCTTATTCAAGTGTTTCAGAACTCTCAATAATAAAGACGGTTTGGCTGTGTCGCTAGATTCCCTTTAATTACCACATAGATATTAAAAAAAGTATTTGTAACACAAAATAATTATGTTATATATTCATATATATTTCATAATGTGTACCGCCATATTTTTATTTGTAAATGTATATTGACAACTTGCATAGTTGGATGAGAAGAAACTGTAATACTTATATTAATAAGAAACCGTCATCTAAAAACTTAATTGAAAAGCCGTGTAACTATAACTAATGCCGACATAACTCTATTGACATAGTCATAAGCAAACACTGTAAATGAGAGAATTGCTTGCAAATGTGAAGGCTATCAATCTTCTCCATTTCTATGTTATTCCTTCTTACATATACTCGTATATAACCGTGTATAACCGTGTATATAACAGTGTATATACTCGTGTATATACTCTTGTATAACAGTGTAGATACTCGTGTATAACAGTGTATATACTCGTATATAACAGTGTAAAAAACTCGTATATAACGATGTAAATACTCGTATATAACAGTGTGTATACACTCGTGTATAAAAGTGTATACTCGCATTTAACAGTGTAAATACTCGTATATAGCAGTGTTAAAGTGTATAACAGTGTGTATACTCGTGTATAACAGTGTATATTCTCGTATATAACAGTGTATATACTCGTGTATAACAGTGTGTATACTCGTATATAACAGTATATACTCGTGTATAACCGTGTATATACTCGTATATAAAAGTGTACATACTGGTGTATAACAGTGTGTATACTCGTAAATAACAGTATACATACTCGTGTATAATCGTGTATATACTCGTATATAAAAGTGTATATACTCGTGTATAACAGTGTATATTCTCGTGTATAACGGTGTATATACTCATGTATAAAAGTGTATATACTCGTGTATAACAGTGTGTATACTCGTATATAACAGCGTATATACTCGTGTATAACAGTGTATATTCTCGTGTATAACAGAGTATACTAACAGTGTATATACTCGTATATAACAGTGTGTATACTCGTGTATAACAGTGCATGTATATTAAGAGTGTATATACTCGTATATAACTATAATATACTCGTATATAACCGTGTATATACTCGTGTATAACAGTGTGTATACTCGTATATAACAGCGTATATACTCGTGTATAACAGTGTATATACTCGTGTATAACAGAGTATACTAACAGTGTATATACTCGTATATAACAATGTGTATACTCGTGTATAACAGTGTATATTCTCGTATATAACAGTGTGTATTCTCGTGTATAACAGTGTATATTAACAGTGTATATACTCGTATATAACAGTGTATATACTCGTATATAACAGTGTGTATACTCGTGTATACTCGTGTATATACTCGTGTATAACCGGGTAAATACTGGTATATAACCATGTATATTAACAGTGTATATACTCGTATATAACAGTGTGTATACTCGTGTATAACCGTGTATATACTCGTATATAACATTTTATATTTTCGTATATAACAGTGTATATTCTCGTGTATAACAGTGTATATTAACAGTGTATATACTCGTATATAACAGTGTGTATACTCGTGTATAACAGTGTATATACTCGTATATAACAGTGTATAGTCTCGTGTATAACAGTGTATATTAACAGTGTATATACTCGTATATAACAGTGTGTATACTCGTGTATAACCGTGTATATACTCGTGTATAACAGTGTATATACTCGTATAGAACAGTGTATATACTCGTGTATAACCGACTCGTGTATAACAGCGTATATACTCGTATATAACATCGTATATACTCGTGTATAACAGTGTATATTCTCGTATACAACAGTGTGTATACTCGTATACAACAGTGTATATACTCGTATATAACAGCGTAAATACTCGAATATAGCAGTGTAAATACTGAATAACAGTGTATATACTCGTGTATAACAGTGTAAATTATCGTGTATAGCAGTGTAAAACGTGAATAACAGTGTAAATACTGTGAATAACAGCGTAAATACTAGTATATAACAGTGTAAAATACTTGTGTATAGCAGTGTAAATACTCGCGAATAACAGTGTATATACGCGTGAATAGCAGCGTAAATACTCGTGTATAACAGTGTAAATACTCGTGTATAACAGTGCAAATACTCGTGTATAACTGTAAATACTCGTATATAACCGTGTATAATAGACTGGTTGTATTTTGAGAATAAGAGATCGAACTACGCACATTAATGGCGTGTGTTGAGATCGAATACCCGTCAAATCTAAATGCGTTACAAGCGTGTCAAAGTCTACACATACAACATTACTATACGCATACTTCGGACATGTTTTGAGATGGGACATCCGTAAACACAGAAACTGTAAAATTATGATGGTCTGCGCCGTGTTTTGACAGAACACATGTATACTAGACCACGCACACTTGGTGGGGTTTGTTAGGGGTTAGGGAATAATTTCTTGCCGCGCATCTGAAAATGCTCCGGTAGTAGTTTTTAACAAAGTTAATTGACAAACAATACAGTTATGTATACGTTTTAAAGGACCAAACGTCCGGCCCTTACGGGAGCTGCTCATTTTCGGAAAATAAACCACAAACTGAATACGACATTAGTATTAAACTCATTTTCCAAGAAATCCTTAACAGGTCTGAATGAATAATTATAATATGACGCATGCTGCACGTATACCGATCATATATGTTAAGAAATATACATGATTCTTCGAAATCGGCGAAGACTGTTAACACTATAGAGCTGGTATGCATAGAAAAAAGCCAACACGACTATATTGAACAAAGTAATGTAAATTTTGAGCGTTCATTCATTTTCCGTAAATGGTAGATGCTTTTGACAGCGTGAGCAATATGGATAATAGCTAATTATAGCTAGTGCGTGGGCCCTCATAATTGACATATATAGCAGTTTGGTGACATGTATAATCGTACAAGCCTTGCTCTTCAGTATTGGTCGCTGATTTCTCATGTAGTGTTTGTTGTCCGAGGGCTTTATTGTTTGGAGGCTGCCTTTTGTCTATCTAAACTATTAGTGTTTTGGATCCTGAAATGGAAGTATATAAACCGTTGCAATGTAAATATAATTCGCTCTAGTATACTCTGATGCAAAATACCGATTTCTGTAAGAATTCATAATACTGCAGATTGAAACATTTGCAATCTCATTAAAATCAGACCCTTTATCACGCTACGATACTTTCGCTACTAGGCCAATAGCGGAAAGTATCAAAGCGTAATTAGGATATGTTTTTAATGAGATTGAAACATCTGAAACATGCTATTTTTTTTATATAATATTGTTTATATAATATGCGCAATAATAAAAGATCGCTCTTTTCTGTAGCTCGTAGTGATAATAGGTTTCATTCATTGACAATCAATCGGACAGTGTTTCCTTTGATTTCAAGATGTACTACTAATGGACAAGTAAATGGGCAAATATTTAAATAACTGATCCATCCACATGTATAAAGACGACTCGTCTTGCACGTTATGTATTGAACCTTAATTAATGTCTGCCAGTGGCTGCCGACAAGAAATAACACTAGCTTGAGATTCGCGAAGGGAGGTAATTCAAATATCGCCGGCATATACTGTCGTGACATTGGCACGTCTAATTAACGTTGTTGGAAGCAGCAAGTTATATTAACAATTATGAAATTATATTTGATATTATTAGTATAGATCTATTATTATTTAGTACTGAGTGCATGAATTCAATTTAATTTATTAGCTGGATTGCGTAGCAAAATCCAGGATTATGGTTTGATTATATCCATTGGCGGAGTTTTAACATTTTGGGGGTGTTTTATCTCCTCATTTTTACACAAGAGCACCGCCATGCGGGGCTACACGGTAAATAACTAACCGCCATGCGGGGCTACACGGTCGATAACTAAGCGCCATGCGGGGCTACACGGTCGATAACTAAGTGCCATGCGGGTCTACACGGTCGATAACTAAGCGCCATGCGGAGCTACACAGTCGATAACTAGGCGCCATTCGGAGCTACACGGTCGATAACTAAGAAATAAAAGTAAATGTTAAGTTCCAGTTTAAAACATTTTCAAAAGAAAATAGTTTAAAACTATGAATCAAAGAGACATAGGCCTTTTTCTTACGTATTCGTGGATCATGCTAAAGGTCATCAGCCACAATCACTTGCCATCTAAACGTTAACGGACAGACGTACGGGCGTGTGGGAGGTTGGACGCCACGATACGATACGCCCCCCAGTCTCGTCTAAAGCGGGAGTATAATTTAGAAGGGCGTATCCATAGCTCTTTTTTTTGTTAAAGTTTTCTTTCTCATTTCTCAAACACCATTTGACCGACAGCTTTTTAACTTGACACATCAGCTGGGCCTAAATTCATCAAATCTTTGAGCACAAGCATCAGACTCAGACTCAAAATCTGATATTCTTGCAAACCATGTCAACTCAAAAGTATCGGTAAGACATTTGATTTTCAGACATTTTCTGTTAAATTACCTTTTAAATTACTCGTTTCTGTAAGTAAAGATAGTTATTTGCTTGAAAAATTATTTTTTATCTGGAATTGAAAAAAATGAAATTTTGCGTCGAGTCCGATTCTTGTGCTCAAAGGTTTGATGAATAGTAAGGCCAGTTCTCATCATAACTAGCTAGACTGTGCGCCAAGCACCATAACTGTATCATGCATATAAACCCAAATTACCACCTTTTTCACCTTATAATGTTTAGTTAAAGTTTTGAATGAACAGTTATTTTCCAGGAAGTATTTGACCTACTTTTTTAAAACTCGGGACATATGTTCCTCATCATTAGATAACCATGTTTTACAGTCATCATAATTCTAGAGAGTGACAGTCAATCACTTCACTGCGTTTAAAGTAAGGAATTCGGTGTTCGAACCTCTACTGGTGCTTCTTTTTTGTATGTAAAATGGTTGAGGCTGTTAATTGAATTATTGATACAAGCTCACTAATAGAAGTGACGAGCTAAACAATTCAACTAATAAACTTAACAATTCAATGAAGAGTAAACCAGCCCTGACATACTTGTTGAGCTTACAAATTGAATCTATGAGGTCATCCAATGAATTAGTTATATAAATAATATATACATTGATTATTCACAGACATATTAATAAACAGATAGGAAACTTCCTATCTTAACCAATGAAGTAATCAAAATATCACGTGGCACCTTAATTTTTCCTTCTATCTTCTCTCTCAATTATTCACCGATTTTGATGAGAATACATCCAAAAGATTCATAGTGAATAGCAAAATGGGATTATAATAATTTATGTTCATTTTCGAAATAAGAAATTGTATAAAAAAAATGTTTAAAGTTTAAAATGTCATCATTTTTCGCTTTTCTCTTAAAAATCAATGTTCTGACATAGTCAAAGTTTCCATCAAACTCCTTTTTTGCTCTCAATGTAACAGAAAACAAAATACTTTCATTGGAAAGAAAATTAGATTTGTGATGGTATTTGGCTTGAATGAAACTTGTATCTACAAAACTCTTCATGATATGTGTGTTTAACGTTGGGGTATATTTTGTGAAATTTTAGAACTGTGCCACTTGAAATGTACACAATTTTCATAGTGTCCAATCTATTTGTTATTAGGTCTGTGGATTAATATATAAATTGATTAATACATAAACATTGAATTTTATATGAATAATAGTTTTGTCCATATCCATGTTTAGGGATCTAATCTCGTTGGTCTAGTACAATGCAGGAAGCCGATTAAAACAGTGCTGTCGCAGGTTTTCGTCATGAGTTAAAATTCAATATTTGTCTCTCCTGTTTCTCTTTACCTTCTATGACATGTACTTTCACGGTGCATAGCATTACATACAGTGTTAAAACAGATACGCACAATGTCCATCTCCCTTAAAATGTATATTATTAGTTATATAATCACTATTATTAAAATAATGTATAATTACTAGATAAATAAAACCATTCTTGGCCAAACTCGGTAATTACAGGAATAGTTGATGCGTCAACTAAGTTTTATCAATTTAATTATAACGAACGATACTGACCACGCTCCAGAAACACAGTACGGAAACGAGCGTCTGGTAGACCGACGGATTGCAGGAACCCCTTTCAGTGGCGTAGTATTAGTATATAATAATAATAATAATAATAATAATAAATAATAATAATAATAATAATAATAAAGACTTTATTTAACGAGAGAACTCATTTGAAACTAGTCAATCTACCATGAGGCCCTCAACGAATATACATCGGTTTTATTTGTGTTTTACCTCTTCAGTTTAAGTATTGAATCCGTCGACTGCGTCATTATGTCCAAGCAAGGTCCACAACTTCCGGTCCGCCATATGGAACGTCTGCCACAACGTCCGGTCCGCCCTGTGGAACGTCAGCCAATGAGAGATTGGATAGAGGAGTTACTCGACAGTGACGTGGTACCCGGTCTTAAATGGTTGGACAAGGGCAAAGGAGAGTTCCGAATCAAATGGTGCCATGGGTCCAGGCACGGATGGAGCCTGAAAGATGCGGATTTGTTTGAAAGATGGGCAAAGCATACAGGTGAGGGAGATGAATGACGTCTTCCACTTGGAATACAGCATTCGTATTTTTTAAAGCTTAACAACACCTATATTATACTACATTATATCTTAAATATAAATATTCCTCCGATTACAGATCAGTTTGTGTACGATCCACGACGGGGTAGATACAATGATAATGCATCCCCCGAAGAAGACGACCTGCTCGACCTAAAAAGTCAAACATTATCCTCAAAAGTATCCAATAGCCAGTGTATAATTGTATCTTGATATAGACATTGTTAAACGTAATCAGAGGAATGGAGTATGCATTACTATATCGGATTAATAGCTTGTATATCCTAAAAGTACATACTTATTGCAAAGTGTATTAATCATAATGGTGTGTTGGTTGGTGTTTAGTCATTAGACTGGACAGCCACGAAGTTGCGTATTTCGCTATTGGTAAGCCAGTTAATTACAATAGTATTGGTAAGCCAATTAATTACAGTAGTATTGGTAAGCCAATTAATTACAGCAGTATTGGTAAGCCAATTAATTACAGTAGTATTGGTAAGCCAATTAATTACAGCATTATTGGTAAGCCAATTAATTACAGTAGTATTGGTAAGCCAATTAATTACAGCAGTATTGGTAAGCCAATGAATTACAGCAGTATTGGTAAGCCAATTAATTACAGTAGTATTGGTAAGCCAATGAATTACAGTAGTACTGGTAAGCCAATTAATTACAGCAGTATTGGTAAGCCAATTAATTACAGTAGTATTGTTAAGCCAATTAATTACAGTAATTGCAGGTAATACTTTATCTTACGTTTATTCCTTGTCTTTTCAGGTCGTTACAACACAATAAACGACCCAAAACGCTGGAAAGCAAACTTCCGGTGTGCCCTCAACAGTCTTAAAGATGTAGAGGAGGTCACCGACAAGTCCCAATCAAAAGGGACGAATGCATTCCGAGTTTATAGGATTAAAAAGAAGACGGATAGTGTAAAAAGACATAGGATGGTTCGTCGTCAGGGGAACAAGGAAAAAGATATACCGAGTAAGTAAAATGTTTATATGACATGTTATTCATTAGGTAAAATGAAGTGATCGACTTTCTTTTCTTTTTTCACAATTTAAAAATTAATTTTAAATGCTCTCAATTTTCCCCACTAAGTTTATTTTCTTTCGTTACAGACAAACGACCCAATACACGGTTACAAAAATATGAGGATATATCCGAGGAAGAGCAGTTTATAAAAGAGGAATCGAAGGTAGCGGATAAATATCCATCTTGTAGTTGTCGATACCTTGGTCACAATTCTTTTATGGCGTTTCATATCTAGTAGTGATCAATCGGTCAGCGAAAATTAGCAAGTCACCAGTTATTGTCAAGTACTAATATATGTATCATTACCTAATTGTTTTGTGTTGGTTTGTTGACTCAATGCATAACATGGGGGCCTCTGAGTCCAGACATCAGGGGTTCGAGCCACACCAGGGCCGAGTGTCTCCGGTGCGTCTGCTGCATGTGTGCATATGTGTGCGTGTATGTATGTGTCAGTTGAACAAAAACAATTTGGAAATATTTCTATAGTAACCGAATACAATCGAAAAATATCTGTAACCGGCTTCACAAGAACAGTTTTTCGGATCAACAATAACGGGCATACATACTTGCCTTTTGCATTTTTATAGTCCTCTTTATGACCTAATAAAATAAAAAAAATGAACTATGTGGCCTGTGGTAGAACTAGTGGGCCTCGGTGTCGGTATTATGTGACTGGGTGTGGTATCATACTATGTGGCCTGTGGTAGGACTAGTGGGCCTCGGTGTCGGTATTATGTGACTGGGCGTAGTAGCATACTATGTGGCCTGTGGTAGAACTAGTGGGCCTCGGTGTCGGTATTATGTGACTGGGCGTGGTAGCATACTATGTGGCCTGTGGTAGGACTAGTGGGCCTCGGTGTCGGTATTATGCGACTGGGTGTGGTATCATAATATGTGGCCTGTGGTAGAACTAGTAGGCCTCGGTGTCGGTATTATGTGACTGGGTGTGATAGTATACTATGTGGCCTGTGTTAGGACTATAACGTTGAGAGCATTAATTGAGCCCACGGCTGGAAGATATCACCGACAGATTGTTAAAGGCTACGTTAATATTTAACATGAATGACGTTAATATTAATATGTATTTACCGTTATCTGTTATCCGCTGTATTTATCGTATGTGGATTTTGATTTGAATCATTGTTTACTGTCTTTAGCATGTTTAATTGTTTAATTCATTGCTATCTATTATCTGTTAACGTAAATCAATGTGCTGTTATCATGTTAAGGACTCCCCACCCCTAAACCCCACCCCACTCTTGCCCTTGGCACCCTCTATAAGGGTCATTTAGGCATTGGTTTCTCATATAGTATGCAGTTCAGGCAAAGAGACGCTGACGACGAGGCATCCACGGATGAAAGTCTTCCACAAATGGTTCCATCCACCGTAGAAGAACACAAGGTGAAATGCGAAAGCACAGATTCGAATTTACCGAAGTTTGAGAAAATCCTACCCGGGCTGGAAAGAGTTGGTAAGTAGAAAAACGCACTGGTCTTGATACAAGCTCTAACAAATAAAGTCATTCAATGCAGTATGTGTAAAGAAGCAGAAGTATAGATAGACGTGAGAATCATGGCTTTTATGTGGGTATGCACCTCAGGGGGGGGGGGGGGGGGGGGGGGGGGGGGGGGGGGGGGGGGGGGGGGGGGGGGGGGGGGGGGGGGGGGATTCGGGGTCTGTTTCTAGCCTCATAAAACGGTTTGCGGAAGTGTAATTGATAGGGTAAAAAAGTCCGTTTTCAAATAAAAGGACTTGGGGGGGGGGGGGGGGGGATTCGGGGTCTGTTTTCTAGCCTCATAAAACGGTTTGCGGAAGTGTAATTGATAGGGTAAAAAAGTCTCGTTTCAAATAAAAGGACTTAACAATGTGTTAATTAAACCACTCATTAGCCATTATTCGGGTCTGTTTCTAGCCTCATAAAACGGTTGCGGAAGTGTAATTGATAGGGTAAAAAAGTCCGTTTTCAAATAAAAGGACTTAACAATGTTGTTAATTAAACCACTCATTAGCCATTATTCGGGTCTGTTTCTAGAGCCTCATAAAACGGTTGCGGAAGTGTAATTGATAGGGTAAAAAAGTCCGTTTTCAAATAAAAGGACTTAACAATGTGTTAATTAAACCACTCATTAGCCATTATTCGGGTCTGTTTCTAGCCTCATAAAACGGTTGCGGAAGTGTAATTGATAGGGTAAAAAAAGTCCGTTTTTCAAATAAAAGGACTTAACAATGTGTTAATTACACCACTCATTAGCCATTATTCGGGTCTGTTTCTAGCCTCATAAAACGGTTGCGGAAGTGTAATTGATAGGGTAAAAAAGTCCGTTTTCAAATAAAAGGACTTAACAATGTGTTAATTAAACCACTCATTAGCCATTATGCGTCGAGCGAGCGAAGCGAGGGAGAGAACAATTTTTATACTGAGGGCGTGCATCGAAATTGTTTGATGATGGGGGGGAGGGCGTAAGATTTTGGTAAATGTTTGGGTCCGTTCCTAGCCTCTATAAAAACGGTTAGCTGTAGTGCATTGATAGGGTAAAAAAGTCCGTTTTCGAATAAAAGGACTGATCAATGTGTTATACTGAGGCGTGCATCGAAATTGTTTGATATTATATCTACAGTAACATGGACATATATGTAAGATCCGGAAGTTTTAGAGGGTGTGTCCCCCCCCCCCCACCCCCCCACCACCCTGTATCCGCTAGTGCTAGTTATCCCGGATGTATGCACGAAATTCTGTCAGGACCTAGGTCGACGGTCCTATGCAAAGGTCCGATCCGGTAAGTCATCGTTCTATTGATCTAGTATCTTAGTCGATGGTACGATGCACTATATCGGTATGGCGTCTTTTTTTCAAGTCGACAAGGTATAAAACAATTGACATAAGCTATTAATAAGCTTTTGAACCAGAGAACATAGATGCAGTACTCAATGGTACGAGGCGATGCTCAGTGGTACTATGTGATGCTCGACATCTCTCTAAAAATATTTCGCTTATATCGTGTTATCTGCGGGGGTCCGGATTCTATCCGGACTAATTGCACTCACAAATAACCCATTTCTACGTAAAAGGCTTGTGAAAAATAAATAAAAATACCTTGCAATGCTCTGTGTCATCTTTGGCAAAATCCAACAAATAGCATCTTGTAGATCTGACACTATTTTAGACAGTCCTGAAAGTGAACTGTCAAATAAGAATAAAGTCTGGTTACAGGGTTTCTGGCTTTGATTATTTGTGAAAAGGGGCTATATTGATATAAGAGGATATCTAGCAAGATATTGGTTGTTCCATGGACGAATCAGAAGCAAATCTGGACTTTATTAAAGACTTCCGTAATTGTATACTTGCAGACAATGGAACAATTGTTTAATTGTTTAATCTATCTCCTTCTGGTTTCCTGTGTACACCGTAGTTTCGTTTCCACCGTAAGCAAGGAATGATTAAGGCTTATGTACGGAGTGTGGAGACCTCCCTTCCCCGTGTACAACGTAGTTTCGTTTCCCCGTAAGCAAGAATAATAAGGCTTATAATTAAGCACCCCCTCCCCCACCCCACCCCCGGTGTACACCGGTAGTTTCGTTTCCCCGTAAGCAAGGAATAATTATTTGTTTTCTAGTACCAATATCCACTAGTTAACACGCTATATCATAAATTGTATGGGGAATATATACAATTTATATGTGGGACTGAATT
>JAWPHD010019176.1:0-36786 GCA_037043455.1 Cyrtodaria siliqua
GCCTGATCATTTTAGAAAAAGTCTCATATCAATATCACTTAAAGTTTTCAAGAAGTAGTTACTACAAATTTGTTTTTTTCTGGGTCATAACCTGAACACTGTTGAGATCCCCGCCTTATAACCTACTATACACAAATGGATACAACTATCCAGTCAGCATTGACCCAAAGGTCCATCCCCACCCCTTGGGATATAGCCCCCTGGGTCATAACTGTGAAACTGTTGAGATCCCCACCCCATAACCATATATACAGTTACAGTTATAAAAATGGTGCTGTCTGTCCGTCCGTCCGTGTGTCACACATTTGTATCGCTACTACTCAAACAGGGTTCTCAATAGACTTCACAGATGGAGAGTCACCTGACCATTGACTAAAAAATCCCAAGGGTCAAAACTGCAATGTCAGGAGT
The DNA here is from genome assembly GCA_037043455.1 of Cyrtodaria siliqua. Taxonomy (NCBI): domain Eukaryota; kingdom Metazoa; phylum Mollusca; class Bivalvia; order Adapedonta; family Hiatellidae; genus Cyrtodaria; species Cyrtodaria siliqua. The sequence continues at coordinate 412 of JAWPHD010019176.1, forward strand.
CAAAATAAATCGAACATTTCGCAGTGCAGTTTTATTAAACATTCTTCAATAACTTTGCAAGTTAAAATTCAGTATAACCACTTGTATTCTGCTCTGCTAAGCTTTGCAAAGAAACATTAAAAAAAACATTATTCCATTTTAATGATTGAATGTGTTATTTGTAAATATTGTTTACCAGTTTTTATTGTCAAGGCTGTTTCTTGATGTCAAATTAGCGATCACAATGTTGTCCGAGTGTATGTTGTCAGTTTGTTCGTTCTTTATTCATTTTAGTAGTATATTTTTCTTAACTTGCAGGAGTTTCAACAAACTCCGCCAGAATGTTCCTTATATGGATCCAACATCATACAAACACTTTCAAATCACTGTGACATACTTTCAACAAACTATAGGTCACGTCAGGTCGCCGCTATGATATCCATTTCTTGCTTCTTTCTTGTAGCATGTTCACCAAACTTCACCAGAATGGTCCTTTGATGCATCCAACTATTCGGTACAATTTCGGTGCATTGTGACCTACTTTTGACGAAGTATAGGTCATGTACAGTCTCCGCTACGATAAGCCTGTCTTGCTCCTTTCTTGCAGGATTTTCTCCAAACATTATCAGAAAGTTACTTATATGCGTCTAACATCATATACGAAATTTCGGGTCACTGTGGCCTACTTTCGACAAACTATAGTCAGAATGTTTCTTATATGCATCTAATACCATGTTTGAACATTAAGGTTGCTGTGACCTACTTTTGATGATATATAGGTCACGTCAGGCCTCCTCTACGACATGCGTATATTGCTTCTTTCTTGCAGGATTTTCACCAAACATCACCAGAAAATTACTTATATGCATCTAACATCATTGGCGAAATTTCGGTTCACTGTGACCTACCTTCGACAAACTATAGTCAGAATGTTTCTTATTCAGAATGTTTCTTATTCTTACAGATTTCCGTCTCCGGTGATGGCGTAACAGAAAAGAAATTGCTGTCGAGATAAACATTACTTTCATCAGCATTTAGCTGCATTTTCATAACAAAAATAGTATGAAAAACACTATATGGTATTGAACTTCTACTTCATATAAAAACACTTAACAATTAAAGTGCGTGTTTACTTCTGGATGCCGATGACCTAAGGAGGCGCCATGTCATCCAATATACAAAGAACTATCCTTTTGTGGTAATGAGAAAGAAGTAATGTACTTCAGACATAGACACTGTGAGACTCAGGATTTACCACTGTATAAACACGGTGCTTTTGTGTCATTCGTATATTAATATTATTCAAGAAACATTATGGTTGTATAAGCAGAACTTATAGGATGTGCATGAGTGTAAGAGTGTGAACTTTTTTTTTCTGTGAATGGAATAAGATATATAGGGATATACATACATATTATATATATATATTAAATACGTAGTAGGTAAACACTATATTGCTATATTTAAACAAATCCTATGAAGCTATTATAATAGTCACCCGTTAATCTACTACTTTTCCACCACTAACTGGTTTTTCGTAGCATAAACTAATTTCACTACCTTCAGGGTCGCTCGCTTTCAGACTAGTAAATCTAATTTCCCTCTGATAAAGACCAGGCGTCTCTTTATTTATGTAAAACCCATTTTCATAAATCTTTTTTTTTTAGTTTTTCACTGTCTCGTTCTTTTTGTTTTTCACCAATCAGTTATTTTCGTAGCATAAATATCATTCCCTTCACTGCCGCCCGTTTCCAGAATAGTAAATCTCATTTCCCTCTGATATCTAGCGTCTCTTTTATATAATACCTATGTTCATAAATCTTCTTTTAGCTTTAACTGTCTTTCTTTTCCCCAAATCACTACATTCTGTAGTAAATATATATATATAAAATATGCAATAACTATGAACACCGAGATAAAAATTGCTACACATTTGTTATTTTTGCTTGTATATATATATATATTTGTATTGCAAATCTTGAAAATGACTAAATGTGTTATTGTACGTGTTTTTAAAATAAGCACGTGCGTTGCATGGAAGTTGCTGTGTCAGCATAATAACAGTATCTACTTATAGATGTACACATTGTACGCACGGTGTTTATGTACTCTCAAATAGGTACGCGAGCAGTATTCTTCTTCGGTTGACCTACGCATTTGTGAGTTCATGTACACAAAAACTAGTAAATTATTAACACATTTTTATGAACGATGCTTGTAACCTAACATATAACGTCAATACTGCGTGCATTTCTTTAATTGTGTTGACCTACGTAATAGTGAGTTCGTGTTTTTATGTGAATTCTCTGAGCGATACGTTGAATGTGTCACTATGATTGTGTTCCATGTATTTAACTCATTTCCTTTGTATCTGTTTTCGGTTTTGAAAAAAATAATCTTTAACTGGCTAAATGCTGTCTAATATAATTGCCTTTTTGGCAATTATTACGTAATTACAGAGAGCGAGTATGGAAGTCTCGAAACTACGATCATATTGACTTTTATTGATGATTTTCTCATCTAAGGTGTTCAAGCCTCTAAAGGTCATATCTGTCAATCATATTGTACTTTTATCAATCGACGATTTGTGCCATTATCCCAAATTAAAAATTTCATACAGAACATATACGCTTTTAAACAATGCTTGCTCATTTAAAGATAGGTAGTTTAAACGGTAGAGGTATGTTCTAAGACAAAATTAAAAGACAAGAATTCCTTAATTTATGTCGACAAAAATATGATATATCAATCTTTGTAGATTGTCATTCAACAAAAGCAGTTGAAGCAAACTGCCTTCTGAAAGGGGTCACGACGCCTGAATGGGTCACGACGCCTGAATGGGGTCACGACGCCTATTTTAGTTCCTTCTTAAGCTCTAGTAGAGGTGTTGCAATTATGATTAAAAACTCGTTTAAATATGAAATTATTGATAACATTATTGATCCAAACGGAAATTTCATTATACTGGGATATTTATATCCAAGACAAAAGATTAACATTACCGCTGTATATGGTTTAAATGAAGACAACCCGTCATTCTTTGAGCATGTTTTTCGTAATATAGAAATGTTCATTAAAGGAAAGTCACGTCCGGTCTCCGCTACTACATGTGTATCTTGCTTCGTTCTCGTAGGAGTTTTCAACAAACTTAACAAGAATGTTCCTTATATGCATTTAACTTCATTTGCAGAATGTTGGGTCGTTGTGTCCTACTTTCAAAGAACAATTGTCACATCCGGGCTCCGCTACTTGTTTCTTTCTCGCAGGATTTTCACCCAACGATACAATGATCCTTATATGAATCTAACATCATGTACAATATTTAGGGTTGCTTTGACCTGCTTTGAATGAAATATAGGTCACATCGGTCTCCACTATGACATGCATCACCAAGCCTAATGTCCGGTAAGTTTTGACTGAAAGATATTAGTAGTGTAAAATACACTATGTTTATGTACATGTCATCTATTAATTTAAATTCATTCTTCTTTAAAACATGCGTAAAACAACAGCAACAAAGGAAGAGGTAAATAAAAAACATATGCTTCGCTGATTAACAAAATCGTTCGCTAGTAGCTATTTCTTTTTCGAATTTGGTCTAATTAATTGGTAAACGATCCCACGCAGGTATCTCTCAAATTAACAGTTAATCCAATTAAGTCATAACTGTTCCACCCCCATAAACTTAAGATAGTCAATAAATTATCAACATAAAATTGACCAGATTATTTCCTCAAATTGGCACCATTTAGTGACAGAGTACTCTGCAGCAAGGAACAGTGGGATATGATTGGTCGAGATATGATTTCTTGTATAGAAAAAACTTATGGCGACTACTCCTGAAACTCCTTGATTGATTTTCATAAATATTCACGGGACAGTTGCTCTTGACGTCAAGTTGGTCCTGTCTAAAAAAATCAGGTCAGCTGGAAATTAAGGATGACTGCCTCAACTAAAGATAGATTTTAATAATACAATTGCGTTCATTTAGTGCAGTGTGGCGACTGTAAAACGTCTCCCCGTGCTACGAATCAGTAGTGTTATTTTTTACTGGACGTTTGGGACCAACGAGCCAAATATAGATGACTTTGAAGTAGAATACCGCTTAAGCCGGTGCGAGGGGGCGTGAGAAGTGTTGCTTCTTTCATTACTTCTCATGAACAGACTAAATACAACCGAGTTTGCTGCATTATTATCTTAATTGTGTTTGTTGCTCTCAAAGGATCACCTTTATCAGTATTTATTATTCTAAAAAATCGTAAGTCGTTTTAATTTGGAACATATACCAAATTGACTTGCATAGCGTTTTGTTGGTCTTAAACAATTTGTTTGTATGGTGTTTTACGTCATTTTGTTTTACCAATTTGCCACCAACTAAAAATGTATTTAAAATCATTACGTGGTCCCGCCTTAATTCCATTAAGCGATGGGAAAGTTTAAATTAGCAGGACATTTCGACAATAAAACATGTTGAAAAACAATTTTTTACTGAAAAAATTAACCTATTAAATGTTTTAATTTGACAAAATGGAAACTTTTTAAGCCGAAATTAAGGTTTTATTTCATACCCAAGCCAACGCCGTTTTCGTTTCTTAAAGAAGCGGATGGATGGTGTATGACAGTTAATACTCGGACCACGTAATGTGAAACAATGTGGTGAAGACCATTTCTCAAAAACATAATTGTTATTGACCAAACCTTTACCGTATTGATTTTTATGACATGTAGTGGGTCCTAAACCAAAAATAATTTTGATTTGACATTAAACTTGATTGTCAGCGGTGGTCTTTGTTTACCTGGAGTTGTATGATAAAAGTGTATGACAACTACTTCTCTGAAAAGGTTGGTTCTATTTCCATACAACTTCACAGGGACTGTTGCATTGTTAAATAACACACAACAAAACTGCTTTATGCCCCCACAGGGAGGTATATAGTAATGTCCGTGCATCCGTGCGTCCGTCCGAAAATCATGACTCTGCCAACCTCAGAAACTACTGAAGGGAATTTCGTCAAACTGCACACAAATGTTCATCACAATGAGAAGGTGTGTCGTGCGCAAGAATCATGACCATATATCAAAGGTCAAGGTCACACTTGGAGGTAAAAGGTCAACAATTCAAGCAAAATTCATGTCTCAGCCATTACTTGGAAACTACTGAAGGGAGTCACACAAATGTTCATCACATTGTAAAACATGTTATCCCTGGGGGCGGGGCAAAAATCAGGTCAGTGCCTCAAAGGTCACAGTTGGAGGTCAAAGGTCAAAGAATTGTCAAAAAACTGATGTCTCATTCATTACTTCGAAACTACTGAAGTGAGTTGCGTCAAACTTCACAAAAATGTACATTACAATGAGAAGGTGTGTCACGTGCAAGAATCATGTCAGTGCCTTAAAGGTCAAGGTCACATTGGAGCTCAAAGGTAAACAAATCGTATTAAAACTAATGTCTTAGCCATTACTTGGAAACTACTGAAGGGAGTTGCGTCAAACTTCACACAAATGTTCATTGAATAGAGAAGGTGTGACAAGCGCAAGAATCATGTCAGTGACCCAAAGGTCAATGTGACAGTTTGAGGTCAAAGTTAATTGTTTCATGTCGGCCATTAGTCAAAAACTTACTGAACGGAATTAATGCATCATAATTCACACAAATGTTCCTCACAAGGAGAAGGTTGTGTCTTGTGCAAGAATCATGTCAGTGCCTCAAAGGTCAAGTTCACAGATAGTTTGAAGTGGGGCATCCGTGTCCCATGAACACATTTTTTGTTTTGTATGAGATTTAAAAGCATCTTTATATACATTCTTCTTATAAAGTTTTTTTCAAGGTTCTTATACAGTATGTTTTTGGATTATCAAGTGTTTAAAGCGTATCGGCTCTACCAAAAACAACCAAGAATTGTGTTACATTTTAATTAACAGTTTAATAGTTTACCCATTTGTAAAGGTCATACACCGATATAAATGGTATAAATTACACTTTTTGAAAAAGAAAAATACTTTTTTTTCCATGATGAAGATTGTAATTTCGCTGCTTTAGAAACAAGCTCAATTTCTGCATTAGGCGCCCACCATTTGTTTTCATTTTTCTTATTTTACCAATTTTTAGCAATCCATATCAGCTCTTTATAATAATAATATCTCATATATTTGTGTTCTTACTTACAACGCCTTAGTCTTTCATCTTTCCATAAGAATTACATCTTTGAAAAAGGATATCAAATATAAGAACCAGCCTTCTCGGCGGATTGTGTGTATTTAACATGGTTCTAATATTTGATGTTCTTTTCCAACATTAAAAAGTACAATAAGATTTTGCATGTTTAAAGTGGACTTGTATAGAGAAATATTATGGTCCTATACCAAGTATGTTCAAATGGAGGCCCAAGGGTCAATTGTTGCCCCCGCCCCAGGGATAACATGTTTTACATTGACTTATATAGGTAAAATCTTAAAAAAACAACAATATACTCAGACGTGTCAGACACTACAACATATAATGCATGTAGCATAAGTCCTTTACCAAGTTTGTTCAAATGGAGGCCCAAGGTTCAATTGTTGCCCTCGCCCCAGGGATAACATGTTTTACATAGACTTATATAGGTAAAATCTTAAAAAACAACAATATACTCAGACGTGTCAGACACTACAACATATAATGCATGTAGCATAAGTCCTTTACCAAGTTTGTTCAAATGGTGATCCTCGGGAAAAGTCTTTACCTGTCCTGGTGGGTCACAGCATAAACGTATGGTTCTCTGCCAAATTTATTTAAATGTGATCCTGTCAAATTGTTTTACATAGAATTTTATAGTGAAAACGTTTGAAAAATATTTTTTTCTGAAACCACAAAAGGTATAGAATTCTCATGTGTTGCATGTAGCATAAGCGTATGGTCCCTTGCAAAGTTTATTCAAATGGTGACTCAGGCGTGAAATCTGACCCCGCATTGAGTGTCATAGGTATACATAAAGTTATATAGAAGAATCTTCAAAAAAGAGCCAGAGGTTTAATGTTTTGCATTATCCATAAGCCTGTGGTCCTCTGCCAAGTTTGTTCAAATGGTAACCCTGGGTAAAATCTGGCCCCGCCTTAGGTGTCATATACTTACATACGAGTTATATTGGAAATCATTAAAAAATCTGCTCTTTGAAACTACATGAGCTCTAGTATTTTGCATGTATCATACGCTGATGTTCCTCTACCAAGTTTGTTCAAATGGTGACCCTTGGGGTAAAATCAAATCAATCTGTTTTTTCTTAGTCAAATGTTTACCTTGACACTGCTTTGTTTCAGGGGAAATGTCAAAACAAAAAGACAAATATTTATAAAAATATAACGTGTCGTTTGCATGGCCACAAGTTGTCTGGCCACAGAGGGCACAAATAGCCGCAATTAATGCTTCAATTCTGTTCAGAGTCAGACTCTTAAATCATTTTTAAATGTACTTAGGTAGTACTACAATGTTTCATGTTGAAAATATTGAATTAAGTTTATTGATAAGGTTATTTTTTGTAACTAGAAATGTGCCATGGGACACGGATGTCTTCACTAAAAACAATCAGCGAAAACGTAAACTTTCATTGAAAAAGGGCCATATCGCACATTAATACAGGATCAGTTTGACGCGAACGGATATGCCCAGTTCTGACATCATAGGTAAGCATCCTGTAACGTTTCAAACAATCGTTTTAAATCTTTGGAAGGAGATTTATATCAAGATATTTTAACATAACATTTGATGACATTTGTTTCATTTAGAGATAAAAAAGCGCGGGTATTCATCACTTTCAGTGATAATTTCATTGAAGTTAATTCAACAAAGATATACGGTTTTGTGCAAGCTTTCTACCCGACACAGCAAAAGTTATGGGATGGCGAGTTGTCCGTCTCACTGGGGCCACCTATATGCTGTATCTGAAAAAGTGCTCAAATTATAAACAGTAGGGGAGCAGCCTTGATATTTTCCTACATCTTATTAATATTTGGTAACGCATGGCTACGAAAAGTAGTACGTCATCTTTCGGAACGTCAAAAATAGATATAATTGTCCGACAATTTGGATTTTTTAAACACATAATTTGGAAGATGTGAATTTTGATGATGAAATTTCATTTCCGCTTTAAGATTCGTGATTTTTCGGCTGTACCGACTTTTTTTAGATGCTTTACTGCGTGATAATGCAGACCGACTTGCAAAATGTTGAAGAACGAGGGGCAATAACTCTAAAATATTACATTTTTTAAATTTACGTTTAATATGACAACAATCGTTTGTTTTTTTGTTAATGAAATACGAGGAGACATTGAATTGTTGTTTTACATGTAGCTCACTATTACATGATTTCTGCATGTCACGAAAGCTTGTTATTTCTTTATCAAAAGTACACGAAAGTACGAGTATTTGATCAACTGTATTTGTGACTAGTCTGTCCACGCAAGAACTGCTGCGGTTATTCGAGGACGGGTGGTAGTTGGGCTACTCTCATATTGGGAAGCGATACGTAACACATCGAGCTGCTTCAAGATGGGAGTTTGGGGTGGAGAGAAGGTGGGGAGGGCATCTGAGCTGAGATTTAAAAGCTCGCCATCCCCTTCCTACCCTCAACTAAATCACATACTCGCAATAGCAATATTTTATCGTTGTTGTAGTTTGTGAGTATTGGATATTGATTTTTAGTTATGGGGGATGGTAGGTGCTGAATGCTTTAACAAATCAGCACAGTCCTCCTCCTTCTCTACACCACCAACTACAATTATAACAGCAGTATGTAGTAACTTCAAAAATAGAGTGGGTAGCCAATACAGCTACCTCAGTAGAAAACGCAGCAGTCTTGCTGAGGACAGTAGTAAAATTAGTTGAGTCAATTCGAGTGTATAGTGACTTTTGTTAAGTAAATACAATCTATCGTGACCTGCAGAAAATTCATTAAATAAGTGTGAGTACTACATGATAAAAACACAATTCAAATTATCTCCTCGTAATTTATTTACAAAACTATACGTATGTTGTCATTTTAAACTTATTGTAAATGGAATAATTTAGAGTTATTGCCCACGCTTCTACATTTTGCATAGGTGGTATGCTTTTCTAGAGTAAAGCTCTAGAAAAAGTCGGTACAGATCGAAATCACGAATCTTAAAGCGAAATGAAATTTCATCACAAATTGTACAAATCTTCCAATTAATGGTGTTTAAAAATCCAAATTGGCGGACAATTATTTATTTTTTGACGTTGCGAAGATGACGTACTACTTTCGTTGCCATGCGTTACCAATTTTTAATAATGTAGGAAATATCAGGCTGACCCTACTGTTTATAATTGAGCACTTTTTCAGATACAGCATATAGGGGCCCAGTGATACTGACAACTCCGCCATCCCACCTAATTTGCTGTGTTGGTAGAATGGATGCACAAAACGTAGTATCTTTGTTGATTAACTTCATGAAATTATCATTGATAGTGATGAATACCAGCGCTTTTTTATCTCTAAATTAAACAAATGTCTCAAATGTATGTTAAAATTTCTTGATATAAATCTCCTTCCAAAGATTTAAAAACGATTGTTTGAAACGTTACAGGATGCTTACTTATGATTGTCAGATGGGATATCGTTCGGCGTCAAACTGATCTGTATTAGTGCGATAAGCTTTTTCATGAAAGTTTACGTTTTCGCTGATTGTTGTTTTAGTGAAGACATCGTGTCCCATGGACACATTTCTAGTTACAAAAAATACCTTATCAATAAACTTAATTCAATATTTTCAACATGAAACATTGTAGTACTACCTAAGTACATTTAAAAATGATTAAGAGTCTGACTCTGAACAGAATTTGAAGCATTTATTGCGGCTATTTGTGGCCCTCTTGGGCCAGACAACTTGTGGCCATGCAAACGACACGTTTATTTTATAAATAATTGTCTTTTATGTTATGACATTTCCCCTGAAACAAAGCAGTGTCAAGGTAAACATTTGACTAAGAAAAAACAGATTGATTTGATTTTACCCAAGGTGTCACCATTTGAACAAACTGGTAGTGAACATCAGCGTAATGATACATGCAAAATACTATAGCTCATGTGTATTCAAAAGAGCAGATTTTTTAATGATTTTCCAATATAACTCGTATGTAAGTATATGACACCTAAGGCGGGGCAGATTTTACCCCAGGGTTACCATTTGAACAAACTTGGCAGAGGACACAGGCTTATGGATAATGCAAAACATTAAACCTCTGCTCTTTTTTGAAGATTCTTCTATATAACTTTATGTATACTATGACACTCATTCTCGGGGTCAGATTTCACGCCTGAGTCACATTTGAATAAACTTTGCAAGGGACCCATACGCTTAATGCTACATGCAACACATGAGAATTCTATACTTTTGTGGTTTCAGAAAAAAATATTTTCAAACGTTTTCACTATAAAATTCTATGTAAAACAATTTGACAGGATCCCATTTAAATAAATTTGGCAGAGAACATACGTTTATGCTGTGACCCACCAGGACAGGTAAAGACTTTTCCGAGGATCACATTTGAACAAACTTGGTAAGGACTTATGCTACATGCATTATATGTTGTAGTGTCTGACACACGTCTGAGTATATTGTTGTTTTTTAAGATTTTACCTATATAAGTCTATGTAAAACATGTTATCCCTGGGGCGAGGGCAACAATTGAACCTTGGGCCTCCATTTGAACAAACTGGTAAAGGACTTATGCTACATGCATTATATGTTGTAGTGTCTGACACGTCTGAGTATATTGTTGTTTTTTTAAGATTTTACCTATATAAGTCAATGTAAAACATGTTATCCCTGGGGCGGGGGCAACAATTGACCCTTGGGCCTCCATTTGAACTTACTTGGTATAGGACCATAATATTTCTCTATACAAGTCCACTTTAAACATGCAAAATCTTATTGTACTTTTTAATGTTGGAAAAAGAACATCAAATATTAGAACATGTTAAATACACACAATCCGCCGAGAAGGCTGGTTCTTATATTTGATATCCTTTTTCAAAGATGTAATTCTTATGGAAAAGATGAAAGGACTAAGGCGTTGTAAGAGAACACAAAATATATGAGATATTATTATTATAAAGAGCTGATATGATTGCTAAAATTGGTAAAATAAGAAAAATGAAAACAAAATGGTGGCGCCTAATGCAGAAATTGAGCTTGTTTCTAAAGCAGCGAAATTACAATCTTCATCATGGAAAAAAAAGTATTTTTCTTTTTCAAAAAGTGTAATTTATACATTTATATCGGTGTATGACCTTTACAATGGGTAAACTATTAAACTGTTAATTAAAATGTAACACAATTCTTGGTTGTTTTTGGTAGAGCGATACGCTTTAAACACTTGATAATCCAAAAACATACTGTATAAGAACCTTGAAAAAAACTTTATAAGAAGAATGTATATAAAGATGCTTTTAAATCTCATACAAAACAAAAAATGTGTTCATGGGACACGGATGCCCCACTTCAAACTATCTGTGAACTTGACCTTTGAGGCACTGACATGATTCTTGCACAAGACACACCTTCTCCTTGTGAGGAACATTTGTGTGAATTATGATGCATTAATTCCGTTCAGTAAGTTTTTGACTAATGGCCGACATGAAACAATTAACTTTGACCTCAAACTGTCACATTGACCTTTGGGTCACTGACATGATTCTTGCGCTTGTCACACCTTCTCTATTCAATGAACATTTGTGTGAAGTTTGACGCAACTCCCTTCAGTAGTTTCCAAGTAATGGCTAAGACATTAGTTTTAATACGATTTGTTTACCTTTGAGCTCCAATTGTGACCTTGACCTTTAAGGCACTGACATGATTCTTGCACGTGACACACCTTCTCATTGTAATGTACATTTTTGTGAAGTTTGACGCAACTCACTTCAGTAGTTTCGAAGTAATGAATGAGACATCAGTTTTTTGACAATTCTTTGACCTTTGACCTCCAACTGTGACCTTTGAGGCACTGACCTGATTTTTGCCCCGCCCCCAGGGATAACATGTTTTTACAATGTGATGAACATTTGTGTGACTCCCTTCAGTAGTTTCCAAGTAATGGCTGAGACATGATTTTGCTTGAATTGTTGACCTTTTACCTCCAAGTGTGACCTTGACCTTTGATATATGGTCATGATTCTTGCGCACGACACACCTTCTCATTGTGATGAACATTTGTGTGCAGTTTGACGAAATTCCCTTCAGTAGTTTCTGAGGTTGGCAGAGTCATGATTTTCGGACGGACGCACGGATGCACGGACATTACTATATACCTCCCTGTGGGGGCATAAAGCAGTTTTGTTGTGTGTTATTTAACAATGCAACAGTCCTGTGAAGTTGTATGGAAATAGAACCAACCTTTTCAGAGAAGTAGTTGTCATACACTTTTATCATACAACTCCAGGTAAACAAAGACCACCGCTGACAATCAAGTTTAATGTCAAATCAAAATTATTTTTGGTTTAGGACCCACTACATGTCATAAAAATCAATACGGTAAAGGTTTGGTCAATAACAATTATGTTTTTGAGAAATGGTCTTCACCACATTGTTTCACATTACGTGGTCCGAGTATTAACTGTCATACACCATCCATCCGCTTCTTTAAGAAACGAAAACGGCGTTGGCTTGGGTATGAAATAAAACCTTAATTTCGGCTTAAAAGTTTCCATTTTGTCAAATTAAAACATTTAATAGGTTAATTTTTTCAGTAAAAATGTTTTTCAACATGTTTTATTGTCGAAATGTCCTGCTAATTTAAACTTTCCATCGCTTAATGGAATTAAGGCGGGACCACGTAATGATTTTTAAATACATTTTTAGTTGGTGGCAAATTGGTAAAACAAAATGACGTAAAACACCATACAAACAAATTGTTTAAGACAACAAAACGCTATGCAAGTCAATTTGGTATATGTTCCAAATTAAAACGACTTACGATTTTTTTAGAATAATAAATACTGATAAAGGTGATCCTTTGAGAGCAACAAACACAATTAAGATAATAATGCAGCAAACTCGGTTGTATTTAGTCTGTTCATGAGAAGTAATGAAGAAGCAACACTTCTCACGCCCCCTCGCACCGGCTTAAGCGGTATTCTACTTCAAAGTCATCTATATTTGGCTCGTTGGTCCCAAACGTCCAGTAAAAAAATAACACTACTGATTCGTAGCACGGGGAGACGTTTTACAGTCGCCACACTGCACTAAATGAACGCAATTGTATTATTAAAATCTATCTTTAGTTGAGGCAGTCATCCTTAATTTCCAGCTGACCTGATTTTTTTAGACAGGACCAACTTGACGTCAAGAGCAACTGTCCCGTGAATATTTATGAAAATCAATCAAGGAGTTTCAGGAGTAGTCGCCATAAGTTTTTTCTATACAAGAAATCATATCTCGACCAATCATATCCCACTGTTCCTTGCTGCAGAGTACTCTGTCACTAAATGGTGCCAATTTGAGGAAATAATCTGGTCAATTTTATGTTGATAATTTATTGACTATCTTAAGTTTATGGGGGTGGGAACAGTTATGACTTAATTGGATTAACTGTTAATTTGAGAGATACCTGCGTGGGATCGTTTACCAATTAATTAGACCAAATTCGAAAAAGAAATAGCTACTAGCGAACGATTTTGTTAATCAGCGAAGCATATGTTTTTTATTTACCTCTTCCTTTGTTGCTGTTGTTTTACGCATGTTTTAAAGAAGAATGAATTTAAATTAATAGATGACATGTACATAAACATAGTGTATTTTACACTACTAATATCTTTCAGTCAAAACTTACCGGACATTAGGCTTGGTGATGCATGTCATAGTGGAGACCGGATGTGACCTATATTTCATTCAAAGCAGTCAAAGCAACCCTAAATATTGTACATGATGTTAGATTCATATAAGGATCATTGTATCGTTGGTGAAAATCCTGCGAGAAAGAAACAAGTAGCGGGAGCCCGATGTGACAATTGTTTCTTTGAAAGTAGGACACAACGACCCAACATTCTGCAAATGAAGTTAAATGCATATAAGGAACATTCTTGTTAAGTTTGTTGAAACTCCTACGAGAACGAAGCAAGATACACATGTAGTAGCGGAGACCGGACGTGACTTTCCTTTTAATGAACATTTCTATATTACGAAAAACATGCTCAAAGAATGACGGGTTGTCTTCATTTAAACCATATACAGCGGGTAATGTTAATCTTTTGTCTTGGATATAAATATCCAGTATAATGAAATTTCCGTTTGGATCAATAATGTTATCAATAATTTCATATTTAAACGAGTTTTTAATCATAATTGCAACACCTCTACTAGAGCTTAAGAAGGAACTAAAATAGGCGTCGTGACCCCATTCAGGCGTCGTGACCCATTCAGGCGTCGTGACCCCTTTCAGAAGGCAGTTTGCTTCAACTGCTTTTGTTGAATGACAATCTACAAAGATTGATATATCATATTTTTGTCGACATAAATTAAGGAATTCTTGTCTTTTAATTTTGTCTTAGAACATACCTCTACCGTTTAAACTACCTATCTTTAAATGAGCAAGCATTGTTTAAAAGCGTATATGTTCTGTATGAAATTTTTAATTTGGGATAATGGCACAAATCGTCGATTGATAAAAGTACAATATGATTGACAGATATGACCTTTAGAGGCTTGAACACCTTAGATGAGAAAATCATCAATAAAAGTCAATATGATCGTAGTTTCGAGACTTCCATACTCGCTCTCTGTAATTACGTAATAATTGCCAAAAAGGCAATTATATTAGACAGCATTTAGCCAGTTAAAGATTATTTTTTTCAAAACCGAAAACAGATACAAAGGAAATGAGTTAAATACATGGAACACAATCATAGTGACACATTCAACGTATCGCTCAGAGAATTCACATAAAAACACGAACTCACTATTACGTAGGTCAACACAATTAAAGAAATGCACGCAGTATTGACGTTATATGTTAGGTTACAAGCATCGTTCATAAAAATGTGTTAATAATTTACTAGTTTTTGTGTACATGAACTCACAAATGCGTAGGTCAACCGAAGAAGAATACTGCTCGCGTACCTATTTGAGAGTACATAAACACCGTGCGTACAATGTGTACATCTATAAGTAGATACTGTTATTATGCTGACACAGCAACTTCCATGCAACGCACGTGCTTATTTTAAAAACACGTACAATAACACATTTAGTCATTTTCAAGATTTGCAATACAAATATATATATATATACAAGCAAAAATAACAAATGTGTAGCAATTTTTATCTCGGTGTTCATAGTTATTGCATATTTTATATATATATATTTACTACAGAATGTAGTGATTTGGGGAAAAGAAAGACAGTTAAAGCTAAAAGAAGATTTATGAACATAGGTATTATATAAAAGAGACGCTAGATATCAGAGGGAAATGAGATTTACTATTCTGGAAACGGCGGCAGTGAAGGGAATGATATTTATGCTACGAAAATAACTGATTGGTGAAAAACAAAAAGAACGAGACAGTGAAAAACTAAAAAAAAAAGATTTATGAAAATGGGTTTTACATAAATAAAGAGACGCCTGGTCTTTATCAGAGGGAAATTAGATTTACTAGTCTGAAAGCGAGCGACCCCTGAAGGTAGTGAAATTAGTTTATGCTACGAAAAACCAGTTAGTGGTGGAAAAGTAGTAGATTAACGGGTGACTATTATAATAGCTTCATAGGATTTGTTTAAATATAGCAATATAGTGTTTACCTACTACGTATTTAATATATATATATAATATGTATGTATATCCCTATATATCTTATTCCATTCACAGAAAAAAAAAGTTCACACTCTTACACTCATGCACATCCTATAAGTTCTGCTTATACAACCATAATGTTTCTTGAATAATATTAATATACGAATGACACAAAAAGCACCGTGTTTATACAGTGGTAAATCCTGAGTCTCACAGTGTCTATGTCTGAAGTACATTACTTCTTTCTCATTACCACAAAAGGATAGTTCTTTGTATATTGGATGACATGGCGCCTCCTTAGGTCATCGGGCATCCAGAAGTAAACACGCACTTTAATTGTTAAGTGTTTTTATATGAAGTAGAAGTTCAATACCATATAGTGTTTTTCATACTATTTTTGTTATGAAAATGCAGCTAAATGCTGATGAAAGTAATGTTTATCTCGACAGCAATTTCTTTTCTGTTACGCCATCACCGGAGACGGAAATCTGTAAGAATAAGAAACATTCTGAATAAGAAACATTCTGACTATAGTTTGTCGAAGGGTAGGTCACAGTGAACCGAAATTTCGCCAATGATGTTAGATGCATATAAGTAATTTTCTGGTGATGTTTGGTGAAAATCCTGCAAGAAAGAAGCAATATACGCATGTCGTAGAGGAGGCCTGACGTGACCTATATATCATCAAAAGTAGGTCACAGCAACCTTAATGTTCAAACATGGTATTAGATGCATATAAGAAACATTCTGACTATAGTTTGTCGAAAGTAGGCCACAGTGACCCGAAATTTCGTATATGATGTTAGACGCATATAAGTAACTTTCTGATAATGTTTGGAGAAAATCCTGCAAGAAAGGAGCAAGACAGTGCTTATCGTAGCGGAGACTGTACATGACCTATACTTCGTCAAAAGTAGGTCACAATGCACCGAAATTGTACCGAATAGTTGGATGCATCAAAGGACCATTCTGGTGAAGTTTGGTGAACATGCTACAAGAAAGAAGCAAGAAATGGATATCATAGCGGCGACCTGACGTGACCTATAGCTTTGTTGAAAGTATGTCACAGTGATTTGAAAGTGTTTGTATGATGTTGGATCCATATAAGGAACATTCTGGCGGAGTTTGTTGAAACTCCTGCAAGTTAAGAAAAATATACTACTAAAATGAATAAAGAACGAACAAACTGACAACATACACTCGGACAACATTGTGATCGCTAATTTGACATCAAGAAACAGCCTTGACAATAAAAACTGGTAAACAATATTTACAAATAACACATTCAATCATTAAAATGGAATAATGTTTTTTTTTAATGTTTCTTTGCAAAGCTTAGCAGAGCAGAATACAAGTGGTTATACTGAATTTTAACTTGCAAAGTTATTGAAGAATGTTTAATAAAACTGCACTGCGAAATGTTCGATTTATTTTGACTCCTGACATTGCAGTTTTGACCTTGGGATTTTTTAGTCAATGGTCAGGTGACTCTCCATCTGTGAAGTCTATTGAGAACCCTGTTTGAGTAGTAGCGATACAAATGTGTGACACACGGACGGACGGACAGACAGCACCATTTTTATAACTGTAACTGTATATATGGTTATGGGGGTGGGGATCTCAACAGTTTCACAGTTATGACCCAGGGGGCTATATCCCAAGGGGTGGGGATGGACCTTTGGGTCAATGCTGACTGGATAGTTGTATCCATTTGTGTATAGTAGGTTATAAGGCGGGGATCTCAACAGTGTTCAGGTTATGACCCAGAAAAAAACAAATTTGTAGTAACTACTTCTTGAAAACTTTAAGTGATATTGATATGAGACTTTTTCTAAAATGATCAGCATGTCATGACATGCTGATCATTTTAGAAAAAGTCTCATATCAATATCACTTAAAGTTTTCAAGAAGTAGTTACTACAAATTTGTTTTTTTCTGGGTCATAACCTGAACACTGTTGAGATCCCCGCCTTATAACCTACTATACACAAATGGATACAACTATCCAGTCAGCATTGACCCAAAGGTCCATCCCCACCCCCTTGGGATATAGCCCCTGGGTCATAACTGTGAAACTGTTGAGATCCCCACCCCATAACCATATATACAGTTACAGTTATAAAAATGGTGCTGTCTGTCCGTCCGTCCGTGTGTCACACATTTGTATCGCTACTACTCAAACAGGGTTCTCAATAGACTTCACAGATGGAGAGTCACCTGACCATTGACTAAAAAATCCCAAGGGTCAAAACTGCAATGTCAGGAGTCAAAATAAATCGAACATTTCGCAGTGCAGTTTTATTAAACATTCTTCAATAACTTTGCAAGTTAAAATTCAGTATAACCACTTGTATTCTGCTCTGCTAAGCTTTGCAAAGAAACATTAAAAAAAAACATTATTCCATTTTAATGATTGAATGTGTTATTTGTAAATATTGTTTACCAGTTTTTATTGTCAAGGCTGTTTCTTGATGTCAAATTAGCGATCACAATGTTGTCCGAGTGTATGTTGTCAGTTTGTTCGTTCTTTATTCATTTTAAGTAGTATATTTTTCTTAACTTGCAGGAGTTTCAACAAACTCCGCCAGAATGTTCCTTATATGGATCCAACATCATACAAACACTTTCAAATCACTGTGACATACTTTCAACAAACTATAGGTCACGTCAGGTCGCCGCTATGATATCCATTTCTTGCTTCTTTCTTGTAGCATGTTCACCAAACTTCACCAGAATGGTCCTTTGATGCATCCAACTATTCGGTACAATTTCGGTGCATTGTGACCTACTTTTGACGAAGTATAGGTCATGTACAGTCTCCGCTACGATAAGCCTGTCTTGCTCCTTTCTTGCAGGATTTTCTCCAAACATTATCAGAAAGTTACTTATATGCGTCTAACATCATATACGAAATTTCGGGTCACTGTGGCCTACTTTCGACAAACTATAGTCAGAATGTTTCTTATATGCATCTAATACCATGTTTGAACATTAAGGTTGCTGTGACCTACTTTTGATGATATATAGGTCACGTCAGGCCTCCTCTACGACATGCGTATATTGCTTCTTTCTTGCAGGATTTTCACCAAACATCACCAGAAAATTACTTATATGCATCTAACATCATTGGCGAAATTTCGGTTCACTGTGACCTACCTTCGACAAACTATAGTCAGAATGTTTCTTATTCAGAATGTTTCTTATTCTTACAGATTTCCGTCTCCGGTGATGGCGTAACAGAAAAGAAATTGCTGTCGAGATAAACATTACTTTCATCAGCATTTAGCTGCATTTTCATAACAAAAATAGTATGAAAAACACTATATGGTATTGAACTTCTACTTCATATAAAAACACTTAACAATTAAAGTGCGTGTTTACTTCTGGATGCCCGATGACCTAAGGAGGCGCCATGTCATCCAATATACAAAGAACTATCCTTTTGTGGTAATGAGAAAGAAGTAATGTACTTCAGACATAGACACTGTGAGACTCAGGATTTACCACTGTATAAACACGGTGCTTTTTGTGTCATTCGTATATTAATATTATTCAAGAAACATTATGGTTGTATAAGCAGAACTTATAGGATGTGCATGAGTGTAAGAGTGTGAACTTTTTTTTTCTGTGAATGGAATAAGATATATAGGGATATACATACATATTATATATATATATTAAATACGTAGTAGGTAAACACTATATTGCTATATTTAAACAAATCCTATGAAGCTATTATAATAGTCACCCGTTAATCTACTACTTTTCCACCACTAACTGGTTTTTCGTAGCATAAACTAATTTCACTACCTTCAGGGTCGCTCGCTTTCAGACTAGTAAATCTAATTTCCCTCTGATAAAGACCAGGCGTCTCTTTATTTATGTAAAACCCATTTTCATAAATCTTTTTTTTTTAGTTTTTCACTGTCTCGTTCTTTTTGTTTTTCACCAATCAGTTATTTTCGTAGCATAAATATCATTCCCTTCACTGCCGCCCGTTTCCAGAATAGTAAATCTCATTTCCCTCTGATATCTAGCGTCTCTTTTATATAATACCTATGTTCATAAATCTTCTTTTAGCTTTAACTGTCTTTCTTTTCCCCAAATCACTACATTCTGTAGTAAATATATATATATAAAATATGCAATAACTATGAACACCGAGATAAAAATTGCTACACATTTGTTATTTTTGCTTGTATATATATATATATTTGTATTGCAAATCTTGAAAATGACTAAATGTGTTATTGTACGTGTTTTTAAAATAAGCACGTGCGTTGCATGGAAGTTGCTGTGTCAGCATAATAACAGTATCTACTTATAGATGTACACATTGTACGCACGGTGTTTATGTACTCTCAAATAGGTACGCGAGCAGTATTCTTCTTCGGTTGACCTACGCATTTGTGAGTTCATGTACACAAAAACTAGTAAATTATTAACACATTTTTATGAACGATGCTTGTAACCTAACATATAACGTCAATACTGCGTGCATTTCTTTAATTGTGTTGACCTACGTAATAGTGAGTTCGTGTTTTTATGTGAATTCTCTGAGCGATACGTTGAATGTGTCACTATGATTGTGTTCCATGTATTTAACTCATTTCCTTTGTATCTGTTTTCGGTTTTGAAAAAATAATCTTTAACTGGCTAAATGCTGTCTAATATAATTGCCTTTTTGGCAATTATTACGTAATTACAGAGAGCGAGTATGGAAGTCTCGAAACTACGATCATATTGACTTTTATTGATGATTTTCTCATCTAAGGTGTTCAAGCCTCTAAAGGTCATATCTGTCAATCATATTGTACTTTTATCAATCGACGATTTGTGCCATTATCCCAAATTAAAAATTTCATACAGAACATATACGCTTTTTAAACAATGCTTGCTCATTTAAAGATAGGTAGTTTAAACGGTAGAGGTATGTTCTAAGACAAAATTAAAAGACAAGAATTCCCTTAATTTATGTCGACAAAAATATGATATATCAATCTTTGTAGATTGTCATTCAACAAAAGCAGTTGAAGCAAACTGCCTTCTGAAAGGGGTCACGACGCCTGAATGGGTCACGACGCCTGAATGGGGTCACGACGCCTATTTTAGTTCCTTCTTAAGCTCTAGTAGAGGTGTTGCAATTATGATTAAAAACTCGTTTAAATATGAAATTATTGATAACATTATTGATCCAAACGGAAATTTCATTATACTGGATATTTATATCCAAGACAAAAGATTAACATTACCCGCTGTATATGGTTTAAATGAAGACAACCCGTCATTCTTTGAGCATGTTTTTCGTAATATAGAAATGTTCATTAAAAGGAAAGTCACGTCCGGTCTCCGCTACTACATGTGTATCTTGCTTCGTTCTCGTAGGAGTTTCAACAAACTTAACAAGAATGTTCCTTATATGCATTTAACTTCATTTGCAGAATGTTGGGTCGTTGTGTCCTACTTTCAAAGAAACAATTGTCACATCCGGGCTCCGCTACTTGTTTCTTTTCTCGCAGGATTTTCACCCAACGATACAATGATCCTTATATGAATCTAACATCATGTACAATATTTAGGGTTGCTTTGACCTGCTTTGAATGAAATATAGGTCACATCCGGTCTCCACTATGACATGCATCACCAAGCCTAATGTCCGGTAAGTTTTGACTGAAAGATATTAGTAGTGTAAAATACACTATGTTTATGTACATGTCATCTATTAATTTAAATTCATTCTTCTTTAAAACATGCGTAAAACAACAGCAACAAAGGAAGAGGTAAATAAAAAACATATGCTTCGCTGATTAACAAAATCGTTCGCTAGTAGCTATTTCTTTTTCGAATTTGGTCTAATTAATTGGTAAACGATCCCACGCAGGTATCTCTCAAATTAACAGTTAATCCAATAAGTCATAACTGTTGTTCCCACCCCCATAAACTTAAGATAGTCAATAAATTATCAACATAAAATTGACCAGATTATTTCCTCAAATTGGCACCATTTAGTGACAGAGTACTCTGCAGCAAGGAACAGTGGGATATGATTGGTCGAGATATGATTTCTTGTATAGAAAAAACTTATGGCGACTACTCCTGAAACTCCTTGATTGATTTTCATAAATATTCACGGGACAGTTGCTCTTGACGTCAAGTTGGTCCTGTCTAAAAAAATCAGGTCAGCTGGAAATTAAGGATGACTGCCTCAACTAAAGATAGATTTTAATAATACAATTGCGTTCATTTAGTGCAGTGTGGCGACTGTAAAACGTCTCCCCGTGCTACGAATCAGTAGTGTTATTTTTTACTGGACGTTTGGGACCAACGAGCCAAATATAGATGACTTTGAAGTAGAATACCGCTTAAGCCGGTGCGAGGGGGCGTGAGAAGTGTTGCTTCTTTCATTACTTCTCATGAACAGACTAAATACAACCGAGTTTGCTGCATTATTATCTTAATTGTGTTTGTTGCTCTCAAAGGATCACCTTTATCAGTATTTATTATTCTAAAAAAATCGTAAGTCGTTTTAATTTGGAACATATACCAAATTGACTTGCATAGCGTTTTGTTGGTCTTAAACAATTTGTTTGTATGGTGTTTTACGTCATTTTGTTTTACCAATTTGCCACCAACTAAAAATGTATTTAAAATCATTACGTGGTCCCGCCTTAATTCCATTAAGCGATGGGAAAGTTTAAATTAGCAGGACATTTCGACAATAAAACATGTTGAAAAACATTTTTTACTGAAAAAATTAACCTATTAAATGTTTTAATTTGACAAAATGGAAACTTTTTAAGCCGAAATTAAGGTTTTATTTCATACCCAAGCCAACGCCGTTTTCGTTTCTTAAAGAAGCGGATGGATGGTGTATGACAGTTAATACTCGGACCACGTAATGTGAAACAATGTGGTGAAGACCATTTCTCAAAAACATAATTGTTATTGACCAAACCTTTACCGTATTGATTTTTATGACATGTAGTGGGTCCTAAACCAAAAATAATTTTGATTTGACATTAAACTTGATTGTCAGCGGTGGTCTTTGTTTACCTGGAGTTGTATGATAAAAGTGTATGACAACTACTTCTCTGAAAAGGTTGGTTCTATTTCCATACAACTTCACAGGACTGTTGCATTGTTAAATAACACACAACAAAACTGCTTTATGCCCCCACAGGGAGGTATATAGTAATGTCCGTGCATCCGTGCGTCCGTCCGAAAATCATGACTCTGCCAACCTCAGAAACTACTGAAGGGAATTTCGTCAAACTGCACACAAATGTTCATCACAATGAGAAGGTGTGTCGTGCGCAAGAATCATGACCATATATCAAAGGTCAAGGTCACACTTGGAGGTAAAAGGTCAACAATTCAAGCAAAATTCATGTCTCAGCCATTACTTGGAAACTACTGAAGGGAGTCACACAAATGTTCATCACATTGTAAAACATGTTATCCCTGGGGGCGGGGCAAAAATCAGGTCAGTGCCTCAAAGGTCACAGTTGGAGGTCAAAGGTCAAAGAATTGTCAAAAAACTGATGTCTCATTCATTACTTCGAAACTACTGAAGTGAGTTGCGTCAAACTTCACAAAAATGTACATTACAATGAGAAGGTGTGTCACGTGCAAGAATCATGTCAGTGCCTTAAAGGTCAAGGTCACAATTGGAGCTCAAAGGTAAACAAATCGTATTAAAACTAATGTCTTAGCCATTACTTGGAAACTACTGAAGGGAGTTGCGTCAAACTTCACACAAATGTTCATTGAATAGAGAAGGTGTGACAAGCGCAAGAATCATGTCAGTGACCCAAAGGTCAATGTGACAGTTTGAGGTCAAAGTTAATTGTTTCATGTCGGCCATTAGTCAAAAACTTACTGAACGGAATTAATGCATCATAATTCACACAAATGTTCCTCACAAGGAGAAGGTGTGTCTTGTGCAAGAATCATGTCAGTGCCTCAAAGGTCAAGTTCACAGATAGTTTGAAGTGGGGCATCCGTGTCCCATGAACACATTTTTTGTTTTGTATGAGATTTAAAAGCATCTTTATATACATTCTTCTTATAAAGTTTTTTTCAAGGTTCTTATACAGTATGTTTTTGGATTATCAAGTGTTTAAAGCGTATCGGCTCTACCAAAAACAACCAAGAATTGTGTTACATTTTAATTAACAGTTTAATAGTTTACCCATTTGTAAAGGTCATACACCGATATAAATGGTATAAATTACACTTTTTGAAAAAGAAAAATACTTTTTTTTCCATGATGAAGATTGTAATTTCGCTGCTTTAGAAACAAGCTCAATTTCTGCATTAGGCGCCCACCATTTTGTTTTCATTTTTCTTATTTTACCAATTTTTAGCAATCCATATCAGCTCTTTATAATAATAATATCTCATATATTTGTGTTTCTTACAACGCCTTAGTCTTTCATCTTTCCATAAGAATTACATCTTTGAAAAAGGATATCAAATATAAGAACCAGCCTTCTCGGCGGATTGTGTGTATTTAACATGGTTCTAATATTTGATGTTCTTTTCCAACATTAAAAAGTACAATAAGATTTTGCATGTTTAAAGTGGACTTGTATAGAGAAATATTATGGTCCTATACCAAGTATGTTCAAATGGAGGCCCAAGGGTCAATTGTTGCCCCCGCCCCAGGGATAACATGTTTTACATTGACTTATATAGGTAAAATCTTAAAAAAACAACAATATACTCAGACGTGTCAGACACTACAACATATAATGCATGTAGCATAAGTCCTTTACCAAGTTTGTTCAAATGGAGGCCCAAGGTTCAATTGTTGCCCTCGCCCCAGGGATAACATGTTTTACATAGACTTATATAGGTAAAATCTTAAAAAAACAACAATATACTCAGACGTGTCAGACACTACAACATATAATGCATGTAGCATAAGTCCTTTACCAAGTTTGTTCAAATGGTGATCCTCGGGAAAAGTCTTTACCTGTCCTGGTGGGTCACAGCATAAACGTATGGTTCTCTGCCAAATTTATTTAAATGGTGATCCTGTCAAATTGTTTTACATAGAATTTTATAGTGAAAACGTTTGAAAAATATTTTTTTCTGAAACCACAAAAGGTATAGAATTCTCATGTGTTGCATGTAGCATAAGCGTATGGTCCCTTGCAAAGTTTATTCAAATGGTGACTCAGGCGTGAAATCTGACCCCGCATTGAGTGTCATAGGTATACATAAAGTTATATAGAAGAATCTTCAAAAAAGAGCCAGAGGTTTAATGTTTTGCATTATCCATAAGCCTGTGGTCCTCTGCCAAGTTTGTTCAAATGGTAACCCTGGGGTAAAATCTGGCCCCGCCTTAGGTGTCATATACTTACATACGAGTTATATTGGAAAATCATTAAAAAATCTGCTCTTTTGAAACTACATGAGCTCTAGTATTTTGCATGTATCATACGCTGATGTTCCTCTACCAAGTTTGTTCAAATGGTGACCCTTGGGTAAAATCAAATCAATCTGTTTTTTCTTAGTCAAATGTTTACCTTGACACTGCTTTGTTTCAGGGGAAATGTCAAAACAAAAAGACAAATTATTTATAAAAAATAAACGTGTCGTTTGCATGGCCACAAGTTGTCTGGCCCAAGAGGGCCACAAATAGCCGCAATAAATGCTTCAAATTCTGTTCAGAGTCAGACTCTTAAATCATTTTTAAATGTACTTAGGTAGTACTACAATGTTTCATGTTGAAAATATTGAATTAAGTTTATTGATAAGGTTATTTTTTGTAACTAGAAATGTGTCCATGGGACACGGATGTCTTCACTAAAAACAATCAGCGAAAACGTAAACTTTCATGAAAAAGGGCCATATCGCACATAATACAGGATCAGTTTTGACGCCGAACGGATATGCCCATCTTGACATCATAGGTAAGCATCCTGTAACGTTTCAAAACAATCGTTTTTAAATCTTTGGAAGGAGATTTATATCAAGATATTTTAACATAACATTTGATGACATTTGTTTCATTTAGAGATAAAAAAGCGCGGGTATTCATCACTTTCAGTGATAATTTCATTGAAGTTAATTCAACAAAGATATACGGTTTTGTGCAAGCCTTTCTACCCGACACAGCAAAAGTTATGGGATGGCGAGTTGTCCGTCTCACTGGGGCCCCCTATATGCTGTATCTGAAAAAGTGCTCAAATTATAAACAGTAGGGGAGCAGCCTTGATATTTTCCTACATCTATTAAATATTTGGTAACGCATGGCAACGAAAAGTAGTACGTCATCTTTCGGCAACGTCAAAAAAATAAATAATTGTCCGCCATTTTGGATTTTTTAAAACACATAATTTGGAAGATTGTGACAATTTTTGATGATGAAATTTCATTTCCGCTTTAAGATTCGTGATTTTCGGCTGTACCGACTTTTTTTAGAAGCTTTACTGCGTGATAAATGCAGACCCGCCTTGCAAAATGTTGAAGCGAGGGGCAATAACTCTAAAATATACCATTTTTACAATACGTTTAAAATGACAACAATCGTTTGTTTTTTGTTAAATAAAATACGAGGAGACATTTGAATTGTTGTTTTACATGTAGCTCACATATTACATGAATTTTCTGCATGTCACGAAAAGCATGTTATTTCTTTATCAAAAGTACACGAAAGTACGAGTTATTTGACTCAACTGTAATTTTGACTAGACTGTCCTCGCAAGAACTGCAGGCGGTTATTCGACGGAGCGGGTAGTATTGGGCACCCTCTCATATGTGGGAAGCGTACGTAACAATCGCTGCTGTTCAAGATGGGAGTTGGGGTGGAGAGAAGGAGGGGGAGGGCATCTGAGCTGAGATTTAAAAGCATGCGCCCCTTCCCCTTCCCTACCCCAACTAAAATCATGAAAGTCTGTTTTGAAAGCTCTTGCAAGCATACATTTTTAAACATATTCAGATAATATATTTGATGCTGTGTTTTTGACTAGACTGTCCAGTGTCTAATTGTCATCCGCAACTTGACGCAGTCAGTAGCGCAGCGGATTTGTAACCGGAGGTGGTGCCACTGAGTTTTGTCGGTGTGTTCTTGGGCAAGACACTTTCCCTAAGCCTCTTCCGTCGGATGGGGACGTAAACGGGGCGGTCCCTTGTATCGGTCTATCCTCCGAGGACGTTAAAGAACCATAATCTATACGATAATAAGAGTAGGGCACGGTTTCCGGATTCCTATGTATCCTTCCCCTCTCTCTGGGGCGGCTCTAAATAACCTGTACTGTGTTGATGAGCCGTTAAACAACATTCAATTCAATTCATCCGCAACTACACTCAGCACGTCATATGTACTGTAGCTGTCCCATGCTAGTATCATGAATCAACCGTGGAATATATCACCCACACATAAAAGGGTTTGAGGGGATCTTACTTGTATTAGTTTAGATATAGACCATTTGTCGGTTTTTTATCAGACAGAAACACTGTCATAATACTTATTCAACGAGTCTGATAGTATCAAAGGAAAGAAAAGAAAGAAGGCCATTTTTCTACTTTATATTTTTATAGTTGAATGGTGTTTTATGTCATTATAGCACATTTTAGGCCATATTTCCGGGGTAGAACCAGTACTGTATACTTTCTTCAATCCGTAGGAATCGACACTTTCTCACCTACAAAAGAAATATAAAAAGATCGGACAGGGAAAGTAGCATTCAAGGAGGACAGTCAACCACAAAACACACAAACAAACACGCAAACAGACAAACAAGAAGGCAACAGCAATAATAAATGCAAACGACATCACAAACACAAAAAGGGTTGACAATAGGGCTACCGCCTTGGAACGGTCAGTGGCAAAGTAGGCCACTGGGGGTTTAAACCGGTTCTAGGGTGCACCAAACCTCACACTTACCCTACTGTCATCCCATTAAAACAGGACAGTGTAAATAAAGAAATCCCCGCCATGATCTAATCTCCAACCAACAAGGCAGCATCAATAGGCAATATAAGTAAAATACAAATATGCTCGTGTAAATATAATACAAAAAAACAATAGCCTAGAAAGCCACAATGAAGGTACTCAATGACTTTGCAGAAGCCAGAGCAGTAAGAGAATAAACCATTAAGGGCACGACAAGAAAGATCATGGACAAACATCAAACGCCACCGTCCCAATGGGCTTTAGGTAGGCGTCATCATAGTGTCCACAGCCTGTCCGGTCATCGTACAATTAAAGAGGAAAGCATAGTGGCGAACTGTAAAAGGGTCCACCACCAAGCATGCAGTACGTTGCAAAATGATAGGGTCATAACCTCTTTTGATAAACTTTTTAACAAGTTAACAAAGATAGTATGAAAGTGATCATGACCTAGTTGAGCTCCCAGTGGGAATTGAACCCGCAGCGGTGAGAGGTAAAAATGAGAATGTATACACATATAAAAAGGGCAACCGAACATCTCCATAACTCAATGTGTCCATGGGACACGAATGACCGCACTGAAAACAATCCGTCGAAAATTGTGCAATGCAAGAATATATATTCATAACTAAAGTTTATTTTGATGCAAAATCGAAATGCTCCTCTTGACATCATAGATAACATCATGTAAAGTTTCGAAACAATTGGTTAAAAACTGTGGAAGGATATAGACACACAGATGACTAACACCATATGCCGCTTCACCATTCGATGGTAAACAATACAAATTTAAAGTACATATTAAAGTCTTAACTATTATCTTGTATGACTAAGTAAAACATATGTAACAAGTCAGATATCGAAGTGAATTATTTATTTCATTAAAACATTTTATTTCAAATATTTACATCAAAACATCCCAAATATAAAGGGTATTACATAAAAATTAAATTGCATCATACAATAATTGGTTTTATTTATTAAAGGTACACACAGCATTTTTGAAGTATTTATCAAGCATTACAATTAGCATCTCGATTGATTAGTCAAGAATTGATTTTCACTTTACACCCGCTTGCATATATTTAAATTATAAGTTATAACATTTTGAAGTTAAAAAAAAAGATTGCTGCATGTCCCTTTAATATGCGCACCTCTCAGCCTGTATTGTTTATATGGTGCAAGTAATTTTCAACATATGTGGGGTTATATATATACATGTATATGTTTGTTGTTTTTTTTGGTGGAGGCAGACCACCCACTTTTCTGGGTAGAACCAGTAATATACACCTCCTGCCATCTGTTATTCCACAAACGTTATAATCCAATAAAATTCAGGAAACATCATTTTAATCCAATAAAGAAATTGGGCATGGTCGGTCATATTAACAGAAACACATTTATAGTTTCGTATTAGCCCTTATTTTGAGCCACTCCAATGAACTGTCCAGTTAATGTCGCCATCGATCCACCTCTGTCAACAGTCAGACATGCATGTTAATATGATATTGTGCTGAACTGGTGATCCTGTTACTAGACATATTGTTCTTGAAGTTGATGCTAGTACTGTCCGTATGAGGTATTGCTGATTCATGATTCATAAAAAAAAAAAAAAATATTGTACACTGTCGCGTTATACTATTCTTGTTCGTTTAAGTATTTCTGATTCTGCTGTTAGTGTTGTAAAATGTTATTACATATGTGACTAGACACTTGTTTCAATAAAATCCTCCCATATCCATATATATTGTGACTTCAGTAACATTTTTCAGCTAACTCCCAGCATCTCAAGATATCAGGGACTATGAAAATAAAAATGATACAGATTCTGTTTAACCATACATATGATATTTTTGTTTCAACTTAAATAGGTAATAAGTTGGTGAGATGAAACAGATGAATAAAAAGTGACTATATAACCTTTTTTTTATAAAAATATAAATTGAACAGAACTTCGGCCAGAAAAAACTATATAACATGACGTTCTAATTTTACTTTAATTTTTAAACATGATCAATGGTGGTTTGAAATATGGGACCAAAATACGGGTATCGACGGTTATTTTCTTAGCAGTTTTTCGTGCTTAAAAAACCCTGTTGAGTTAACATCTTTATAGAACGTCAACTCTCAAATTAGGAGTTAAAACTATATAGCCTCCCATTACTTCGTGTTTTTTTAAATTTAGAATCATATTCATTGTATCTGTTTAAAGACTAGTAAAAAGTAGTCTACAAAACCTTAACAAAAAAATGGGTCGGAGGGTCTAAGAACTGAAAAAACAAACAAAAAACTCTGGCCTAAGTTGGCTCAACAACACATTATGTGTCATTAAGAGCCGCCCTTGAAAGAGGGGAAGGGCACATAGGAAAATTAAAAAAGATACATATTTTGTTTACCGTAACCAGATTTCGTTTCAGCTTAAATAGTTAACAAGTTGTAGAATTGAAATATGTAAATGAATAGTGATTATAGAACTTCTTTTACATGTACGATAAATTAAAAATAATCGTTTTCTGCTTATCAACACATTACCGGTATACCTTATTTAGAACCGCCCCAAAGGATACATAGGAATTCGAGAACCTGTCTTACTCTTACTAATGAATATATTTCTATGGTTGTTTATCGTGCTCGGAGGATAGACTCCCCAATTTCAATCCCAATCCAACAAACGAGGTTGAGGAACAAACAAGGCTGAGGGAAGGTGTATTGCCCGAAAACACAGACAAAACTCAGTGGTGCATGTGTGACTTGAACCCGGAAGCTCCATATTGATATCGTCCACCGCGCTATTGCTGGGCCATGCCAGCACATTATGTTAAGTCAGGGTATTGGTTAAGTTTAATATTTTAGATGTAATACAAGGACCTTTTTATTTTGTTTGTTTCATTTTACACCCGTACTAAGCATAATATGACCTATTTATGTGTCGATGTGCTGTAAAACACCATTTTTATTTTTAGTATAAAAAGTCTGAGACTAAGTGCAGGTGCACAATGCCACATATTTTGCAAAGAACATACATTGATAAATTCATATATTTTTTGAAGCTGTGCTTACCTACACACTGGCTTATACAAGGCTGTTGGTGTAGTTATACTGTGAGCTATTTTTAGCCCATCCTTCGGATACAACCGTTTAGTTCAATTCACAATTTAGTTTCAGTGACTGTGTGCCATTATGATATGTTAATTTGTCCATGGCGAATTGGGGTTGTGGCGTGCGGCTGCCTGGCCTTAGGCTGGGTGTTTTTCTGTGTCGCCGCCATTTTGAATATCCTCTGAAAGAGTGAAATGCTGGTACCAACTTTCAAAACGGTCACGAACAATGTATATTCACGAAAAAAAAAAGAAATTTTCATAAAAGGTAGAACTGGTAATGATCTTCGACTCCTGACAATTTCAACAATATTTAAGAATATACAATTTGTGTGACCGTTTTGAAACATTGGCAATTTCGAAGAAGACAAAAACTTTCGATCTTCGCATTTGTACAGCGATTTTCGACTATGATATCTCTATAAAACCTGTCAAATCGATTGTTTGGTCAATCTCCGACATAATAATTTACTTCTGATATGATTTGTTTTTCTGTCATCCAGTCTAAGCTTTAAACTAGTTTTTTTTAAAAGAGTACTATAAAATCTGCGCATCTGCACGTGCTCGCAAAATGGGAACTACGTTGCCTCCAACCCCAATTATTTATGTTTGAGTTATGCGGTTCAGGCACGTGAAATGATTCAGCTGCGCTCCTACTGAAAGCACTTCGTTAATACCTTTTATATTCAAAATTTCAAATTTCAACAGCAAAGTCATCTTTGACCCTGGTTATGTGATGTAAACAGAGTACCTACTGGGAAATGTAAACAGAAAAGGTTATATAAGGGCACATTTATACTACCTTGTTATCAGAGAAACTTGCAGTGTACTCACAAGTCTCAGCTATAAACAACAGGGTTTATGAAACGTCCCTTTATAACCCTGCAAATGAAGTTTGAAGGAGATATAGGGTCATTCTGTCGGTCGGTCGAGACCGCTGGGCGGTCCGTTGTTGGTCTTTTCAAAATCTTGCCTGCGCTACTCCATAACGCCTTGATTGAATTTTACAAAGCTTTATGAGAAGCATATCATCAGTATGAAGTGGAGATGTGCATAACATCGTCTTGTTCTGGTTGCATGCTTTTTATGCAGTTATGGCCCTTTGAATATTTTCACACAAAAAACTTGTCTGGGCTATTTCTCCATAACCCCTTGATAGATTTATCCAAAACTTTATGAGAAGCATCAGTATGAAGTAGAGACTTAAAACATCGTCTCGTTATGTTTGATGCCCGTTGATTATTTTCACTCAAAATTGTTTTACGCGCTATCAACATAATCCTTGATGGATTTTCAATACACTTTGTGAGAAGCATTAGTATGAAGTGGAGATATACATATCATCTTGGGGTTCAGTGATTTTTAATGAAGTTTTGGCCCCTTGAATTTTTTAACAGAAATATGTTTTCCGCATTATTTCTTCATAACTCCTATATGGATTTTCACCAAACTCTGTGAGTAGCATCAGCTTGACGTAGAAATGAGCAAATTGTCGTGAGGTACACTTCTGCAGGGGTATTAATCACCTTCAGTGAACGTTCTAGGTTTTTCTTCAAGTTTTGTGTTCTCTTTCAAATAATGTCCAATTGAATTGTTGGCTTGTTTCATAAGTGAAAAGTAAAACTATATTATAATTTTTTTCCTGAAAATAATTGGGTCAAAATAATGTCAGTGTTCATTCCAGCATGAAATGTTTCTCGGCCATTGGGCCCATTAGGGTAAAAAAGTGGGGCCATTCTGAAAATAATGGGGTCATACAAAGAAAATGTGGTTTAACTTTTATTTGTATTCTGACTTTATGTTTTATCCCTGGCAAAACATTACTGCCTCTTACACTTTCTGTTATTATTTAAGTTAAAAAACTTAAACGCTGATTATGTTCAATACATAACTTACAAAAAGATTTTTTTTCTCGGTCATAGGAGAGCCGACTAAGCTTCTCCACCCAAAAATTATGAAACACTCTTTCCTCGTAGGCCTAGTTTTACTTTTGTTTCGGTTCTGACTTTCTGATTTGTTTCGATCGATATATCTATCGGCAATGTGATTTTCGATGCATTTGGTACAGCATTAATTAATTGAAGTTCTGAGGATGTTGATTCGGCAGATTATTTTGTATTTGTTTTTGGAAGAAATGAAGTATATTTTGTTGTTTAGAAACATGTTTACGCTTTAGATGTGCTAATATGACACAGCGAATAAGGTTAACATCCAATAACCAATGAAATCGCGAGTAGGAAAGTTGTAATAAATTATACTTACTATTTTCCCTAGTATCCAAGTGTAATAGTTATTCTGATTGTAAACCATTTTTCAAGTGTCTGAAACACATACTGGCCTTAAACTTATTTTCTGGTGAATTGCTATTGTGTGAGACCGCCAATTATATTTATAGTTTTCTTTCTTTCTTTTCTTCTGGTGATTTTTTCTCTGTATTAATCATGCTATATACTATTTGAAAATGTTTGTTTAAAAAGTTGTAAGTGCTCTTTTGTAGCTTTACTCCATGACAATATTATACATGCTCTTCTCAATGTAATGTAACTACCTCATTGTATAGGCGATGAACATTGTATACTGTTAATGCTGAATACAGAATTGTTGCTATAGATTTACCACCACTAATTACATGTAAACCTCCGAGGTGCAGTCGAATGTAGTTCCTATAATAAATACTAATCCCTCCTTTTTTGATAGAAATGGGCATTATAAGTATGGGGGAAAAATGCTCAATTTTATTCGAGTTTGTGGTTGTATGTATAATAAGCGTATTTTACAGGTTTTACTGGATCACTGATGAACATTTTCGAAATTTCGACTCTATGCTTACACTTTGTGATCAATGACAACAGTCAATTAATGAAAACAGCTGTACTCTCGACCTGTTTAGTAAACACATAAAACCGGGTGAAAATACAACCCAACACAACACGCAGTTCTTTTATGGATCACTCATGTTTATTCGGAGTAGAATACAGTGTATTAGTAGTAGTAGAACACAGTGTAGTGGTAGTAGAACTCTAAGTAAGGGTTCTAGACATAAGATACCATATTGGTGCCGCACACTGCACCTCATAAAATACGAAGAACCTGTTCACATGTAATACAGCATGCCTTGCGCTGGTAAGATTTAGCGCGGAAAAGACCGAACAGTCGCTAACCCAAAACGGACTGATATTTGCTTCCATGAATAGTCGAGTACAGTTTCAACTACAGAATATCTTGGATTAAAGTTCATTTTATTTTGCTATTCTAGCTCGGTACTTTGGTTTTGGAATTATATTGAGGATCATACCATTTGTACTGTAACAACAGTAATACGAGGGACATTAATAAAGTGTGTTCATTACAAACCGCGAACTCGGTCAACTTGAATGATTTTACCCCTTACATCTCTTTCCTGCTTAAAGTAAAATGTCCTCATTTACTTTTAACAATTTATCAAGTTAAACCCTCAATCATAACGATTAGTTTCGCTGCCAGTATTATTTGACTAGAAGCAAGTGTATAAGTACATTATATTTTATATAAAACACCAACATTGTAACACAAGACTTCCTAAAGTCATAGACATTGCTTGAAAAAAACAAGAAAGCGACTTAAACCTTCCAATCCTACACAAGTTTACTCAAATATTTAAAGTGAATTGGGTATTACGACGCACCAACACCGAAAGGTTATATGGCGCCTAACAGGAATGAACACGCCATGCTCATCATCCATTTACATCAAAATAACCTTCTAACCTGCAGAACACGCGGTGTCATGCTGAAGACCTTACTCAAAAAAAAAATGTATTTATATTCACACAAACAAATATGTTATTAAACATTTACATGTACCACAACGAAATCTTTAATGTGTTGGCTCCACTTCCCTAACCCAACTCCTAGAAAGCACAACTTTTAAATTGAAATCTTCAACTCTTGTGCACAGTTAAGTAGGTACATGTACATCTTAATCTATTTTAGAACTAATGTTATATACACACCCACAAGAAATTCCCTAAAATGCACTTCCGAAATGTCTCAATTTAACAATAGATACTAGCCTATGATCATAATGCTCATTGCTATTTGACGCTGTGACGGAGTCAATCCTCACCTACGTTGTCAAACAGCAACGAATAACAACATAACCTCTTCCTAACTGCTGTTATTTTTCTACACATAAAGATCATATTGTACCCTTAACAAAAATCTCTGCACCCATTTTGCAATACTTATAATGTCTGTTCTAATTGTTTATTAGCCATTTCTGCCTGTACTTTTGCGTGATCCCGCTGGACTACAGCAATCGCACCACTAAACAGTTCAAAACTACCCCCTGACACTGACAAGCTCTCATTAACTTCCTTTTCCTATTGCATGACTGATGTTGGCTCCTTTAAAACATTGGAATGTTTGCCCCGAGTTTTCCGTTTAGATCTCCGCAGAGTCGGCTCCTCATCATCGGTATCTGTTACAGATTCCAATTCACTTTGAATTTCCTTGAAACTCTTGCTCCCTCTTTCATTACTGGGCTTCCTTGCTTTGTCAGAAGCACATGACTTCCTGTGTTGTTTAAAACACCATCATTGCCTTTTTTATCCAGAACACCATTATCTAAAACACAAACATATCCACTTCTATCTGAGGCACTAACAATTCCTGTTTTATCTGAAACACCAACAGTTCCTGTTTTACATGAAACACTATTCTCTCCACTTCCAACTATACCTGTATCTTTGTCATTACTGTATGCTATTTCATAGTCACCCTCTTCACTTGTTTATTCAGATATATTTCCACCACACCTCCTTTTTAATTTGGTGCTGTCTTCAGCATAATTGTCACACACAATGCCTACAGCATCATCTATATTTCTGTCTGAATAAGTCATATCAGAAGAGTCTACTACTGGTATTTCGTCGTCTTATGATTTGCTTAAATCCAATATCTCCTGACGCGACACCGATTTTGTTGAACCTGTTCCATCAGACAACTGAAACACATAAACACTGTCCTGCAACTTATCAACCATTTTATAGGGCACTGAACCCCAATAATCCTGGATCTTAATACGCCCCAAAGGATGGTTTCTGAGCAATACCCTGCGTCCAGTACTAATTGGATTGTCCTTTGCAGTAGCACTGTACATCATATTTCTATTTTCCCTTGACCTCACAAGATTGGACTTTGCTAATTCGTGAACCTCTTTTAATTTACGGTGATGTAGCTCCACCTACTCTTCTGACGGCTTTTCAACTGAGCCGTGACGTATATTCAATGCCAATCTATTGGTAAACAAGCCTCCTTACCGTACATCAAACAAAAGGGTGAATAACCTGTACTAGCTTGCGGGGCTACATTATAACAATAAAAGAGTTCCTGAAGATAATCTGGCCATTTGCGCTTTTTCTCTAGTGGAAGGGACCGCAACAAATTATGCATTGTACGATTAGGTTGTACGGTGTTGTTCGATACTTTGTTATTCCATACATTCTACACAGTTCCCTAACGATGTTACCTTCAAAGTTTCGATCCTGATCACTGTGAATACGATTAGGTACACCAAATTAAAAAACAACTTTCTCAACATAAACGTTGTGCAACTGTTGTTGTGTTTTGATTCTTTG
>JAWPHD010019177.1:0-36786 GCA_037043455.1 Cyrtodaria siliqua
CCAACTTCAACGGAAAAGCAAGTAATGAGAAATTATGTGTATTTCGTTCAATTATTTAGAAAACTAGTGTACATTTTGTCATATAATTCCAGACAGGGAATAGTTATTTATAATTACTCCATGTTCTATTTCTAGAAGGTTTATATTGTTCATAAACGAATCCCAGATAAGACTTTAATAGCATCAATACAAAGGGCTGTAGGCACATTGGACGTAAATTTGTTCAATTTCAGGGGTGTTTTA
Source organism: Cyrtodaria siliqua (assembly GCA_037043455.1). Taxonomy (NCBI): domain Eukaryota; kingdom Metazoa; phylum Mollusca; class Bivalvia; order Adapedonta; family Hiatellidae; genus Cyrtodaria; species Cyrtodaria siliqua. Next base: position 244 of record JAWPHD010019177.1, read on the forward strand.
ATTTACAATATGATATATCGAACAACGTATAGTTAATTACTGGTGTATGGTGAAAAGGAACCAAGGCCTCAGTTACCTACGTCTCCAAACTAAGAGAAATATACGATGATATGCCGAATACAACACTACATATAACAACAAGAGTATGTGGTGGAAAATTGGAAACGCGCAACTCCATGGAAAGCAGAATATAATAAATCAGTGGGGAAAGATCCTTATTTGAGGATGCAAGCTAGCAAACAATTAGGGTGGTTGAAGGGGGCCGGGGGTGGGGGGGGGGGGGTCTTGACTTGATTATGAATATTGGAAAGCAGAAGCTAACACATAAGTGGGGAAAGATCCTTACTTGAGTATGCATGTTGGAAAGCAGAAGCTAGCAAATAATTGGGGAAATATCCTTAATTGATACCTGTTGGAAAGCAGAAGCTAGCAAACAATTTGTGGGCAATCCAGACTTGAGTATGCATGTGGGAAAGCAGAAGATAACAAATACGTGGGAAAATATCCTTACTTGAGTATGCATGTTGGAGAGCAGAAGCTAATAAATAAGTGGGGAAAGATCCTTAGTTGAGTATGCATGTTGGAGAGCAGAAGCTAGCAAATAAGTGGGGAAAGATCCTTAGTTGAGTATTCATGTTGGAGAGCAGAAGCTAATAAATCAGTGGGAAAATATCCTTAGTTGAGTATGCATGTTGGAGAGCAGAAGCTAGCAAATAAGTGGGGAAAGATCCTTAGTTGAGTATTCATGTTGGAGAGCAGAAGCTAATAAATCAGTGGGGAAATATCCTTAGTTGAGTATGCATGTTGGAGAGCAGAAGCTACCAAACAATTTGGGGGTGTGGGGCGGGGGTGGAATCCTGACTTGAATATGTATATTGGAAAGCAGAAGCTAACACATAATAGGGTATGACTCTGTTTCTCAATTTAATTTAAAATATTGTTGCACAATATGGATCTAACTGTTGTTTAAAATGGCACAAGGTAAAAATAGTAAAACATACTACTGAGTACTTCCGAGATTGAAAACACATTTTTAATAGTGTTTCACTCGCTAAGACGACAAGACGACATGGCAGAAATCAGCCACTATAGATTATAAAAATAAATTCATAACTTTCACATGAAATCATCAAAACATTTGACCAATCAGTGATCAATAAAATAATTTGTAGTGATACCTATATTAAAATCTTTACTTTTGGTGTACAGCTAGTTATCTTCTTCTGGTGCTGTCTTATTTTAAAACAAAAATGTGGATACGTTTAATTTAAATCATGGTCAACTATTTTTGATTTTTCAGGTATAGAATGAGGATTAAGTCAGAGTAAACCGCTTCATTTTCTGCTGAATATCTCAACATCTCGGAAATGTGTAACTAATGACCGGATGTGAATTTTATGAATACTTGTTTTTTTATTAAAAAGCACTACTTTGCGTATGATCCTTCTGACCAGTTGCGTACTTTATAGGTACATTCAGATCGAATTCACAACAAGCGTTTGCTTTCATTGTTTAATCGCTCTTAAAGAAGCATTTATCGAATATTGACTTAAACAGTTATGACTTTTTGAAATCAAAAATACGATACATTCGGGATTTGAATTGGTTTCATTAATCTTGAAAATGGCAAACAAATTGAAATTGGTTTGGCAAACTGGAAAGAAAGGAAACAGCTGATTGAATGCATAACACATTAGAACAAACGACATATCGGCCGCCCGTAGTTCTTGTTTAATTAAATGTGCAAATGGATATTGAATTTAAACATCACTGCAATGAGGACATTATATGAATAACTTTCCGACTTGTGCGTAGATAGTTAAAGATATTTTCATGGGGGTCCGACTTAAAATTGACAAAAAAAAAGACCAAAGCATATTGAATGAGTCTAAATATCTCTTCTTTACAAGGAAAGTCTGATTGCACAGTAATAGGATCTATCCTGGGTTAAACACCAGGGGTAATTTCAAGTATTTTATAATAGGGTCCATTCAAAATATATGGGGAGTTTAAAGTTTAGACCTGAAGACACGGTGCTTTCACCATATGTAGATTGATATGACACATTCGTCATGAACTGACAAATTTTAAAAGTTTCGACTTTTCTAGAAAAAGCCTGAGGTACTTAAGTAATTTATATTATTATACCTCACGTTTACACTTCTGTATAAATTGCCCATACCCTTAGCGAGAAGCATTTTTTACTGTTTATCGGTAACAATTTTTACTGTCAACCTTCGGAAAAATAATGTCAACTCGTCTTCGCCTCGGTTGACATAATTTTCCTCAGGTTGTCAATATCCACTGTCACCCTCACTGGGATGCAGTATTTTTATAATATTAATCAGGTTTTCGTATTATTTATATCCGTGCACATCTATGTTTTCTCAGAATAATGTAAACTTCACAAATGTGAAATACAAAGAACTTTAAGTGCTTCTAAGCTTCAAATAATATGTTATTAATGAAAGAAACCATCTAAAGGCAAGGAAACGCGATCGATATCATGAACTGTGGCAAATAGACTACACGAAAACAGTGATACAAAGTATCACAAGCCGGTCAGAACAGTTACATAAGAAAACAGTAAGAAGAACGAATATGATCAAAACAAAACAACAGAAAACAGTGTGTAGATAAAAAAAACTTTTATTATTAATTGTCAACAATCAAAACACATTTATCATGAAATATTTGAGCACTAGATAACTTATAGCCATCATGAGACAAAATGAACATGTTTTTAATGTTGGTATCTGTGCTGTATAATGTTATAAATAAATATGAATATGATAGATCTGAAATATAATGTGTAATGGTTCACTAAATAGAATGTTGTTTCATGGTTATACCGTAAAGAATTGATAAATTATCATAGTTATAAACAAAAAGACAACTTAATGATTACATTTATAAACAACAAGTATAATAGCAAATGGATTGAAAAATTAGTGTCTGTGAAGGTAATCTCAGTGTTTAGCAATGTAAATTTACACTAGAAGAAAGGGTTAAATGTCAAATGTTTAAATTTTATTATTGGAGTATGACCTGTAGTTCATGAGAATAAGTAGCAGTGGAGCAGACGTATTCAAAATATTTAGAAGGTGCTTCAGTTGAAGTTTCATCAACTCTGTTTAATATTTGAGGAGGTGTTGCTCTAAAATCAGACAGCACCAAAATGAGATACATATATAGTTGTACACACAAACATTTAGTAATATTCAAAAACAATTTCCTGTATACTATTCTTATAATTAATATGAATATTGAACAAATGCAAGTTATATAGAAAAACTAACGGGACGCCTTGAGCTTTAAAAAAAGCAAGATAGCCGTGTGCCCTTTTAATAAAGTTTAACATCAATCACTAATCAGTGATGATACCGATTTGGAACCAGCTCAATTCGTACGAGCAGAACAGATTTATAGACTGTATTCCTGAAATTTGCATCTAATTATTGTAGTAAAATACCGATAAATTAACCGTATACCAATCTGACCAATATGTTGGTCATACAGATTCATTTTCCTTAGACGTACATTATAGCTCTAAGCTCTGTACCGAGTTTCTTAATGTAAGAAGCTATATGTGTGCTGACTTGTTTTGAAAGACTTATCATAGTTTTATCACAAAAACGTACACAAACCATTCGTAGAGTATGTTTTGAAAAAGCTGTTTTGGTCGGATGGAGCAGATCCACCTACTTGCATGTAGAAACATGTCGAAAATGTAAAATATGCGTCCTTTTTTTGATTATGCAACAAATTATGAATACATTGCACAATGTATGGTTAACCTTTATAAGGACTCTTCAAAAGTTGAATTTTAACATTTTAGCAAGATTTTTTGGTTGGTTTACCTTGTCAACCAATCAAAATTATGAGATTTTTATGTAATAGCTCCTAATTTACCCTGGAACTTTTCCCTGCCCGCTGATTGGTAATTGGTGTAGTCTGATCTGTTATTTATTCGCAAATCTGACGAAAGCACAGTCGGTGTATACACCCATAGCAGCTTTCTGAGCCCGGGATAAATATAGCCGGAGCCTGCTCCGGCAATAAATAATCCAGCGGATACAGGCTGAATGTGACGTAACTCAAATTAAGTGCGTGGGAACACATAAACGTGCATCAACTATATAAGTTAAGCAATAGAGTATTTTCTCATCGAGTAAGTTCTTTAAACACCGAGATGGGCGTAGAACAACGAGCTGAGACAGACTCTATCTGTTTCCTAGTATGGTGTACTAAGTGACCATTTCAGAATATATTGATTTAATGCATTGTATTCAGCAAAGGATATTTCACCAAACATTCTTCAATTTAAATTTATGTGGGCGGTTGAGCCGCGATCTTTTAATGTGTATTAAAATGTGTATTAAACGGGAGTATCCACGTACGGCAAAGAATATAGGCGTTTCAGTAAGCAACAAGCAAGGTTTTACGCAAGCGTAAAATAGCTGCCGAGAGAAAATAGCATGTGGGCGCGAAATAACGCCGAGCGAAAAGACGCCGAGCGAAATAACGAAAAGACGAAAAAACGCCGGGCGAAAAGTTGAGCCGCGATCTTTTAATGTGTATTAAACGGGAGTATCCACGTACGGCAAAGAATAGAGGCGTTTCAGTAAGCAATAAACTGCGTTATATTAAATCGTTATCCTATATGAGTAGAAGGTACGAATATATTTAGAGAGGTTCTACCTATATCTTTATAATCACCAAACAATATAAACGTTATACTCGGTCATAAAGAGGACTATGGAAACTCTTAAGGACTTATTAAGGAGTGTGGTTGGGGGAGGGGGAGAGAGAGAATGTGTATAGGTAACTGTAAATCACTGATAGACATACAATTGCATGAGGAAATGGCGTTATTGAATTGTGTAATAGAAGATGAAGCCCTCCCAATACAGCTATAGTATGAAGTAAACATTAAAACATACAAGCAGGTATTTCATCAGTTTTGTTTCATTTGTGTTCTAGTCAAACAATGAATTATCAACAAAGTTTTGTATTTAGTACAGTTAACTTTTTTGTTGTTGAATCCTTCATAAGAGTAAAGTCAGAAGTATTATCTACTGCTATGCCACATTATAGCAATGCTATTTAAGGGGGAAATGTACTCAATGTATATACCTCAGCTAATTAATGTTATACCAGCTATTGTTGATGAAAGATTCACTGAAAATATCGGAGTTTTGCCATTTCGTTTGTTATTCATTTAGTTAAGTTGAATACCATATTATTTTACTATCGAAACTTTTCGAAAAATTGTATTGTTCAACTGAAGCGCATTGAGATGTGAATAGAATAAAAGGCAGGACAGCTTCTCATTCATGATTTCATTTCTATCACAAATACTAAATTACAGAAACATATATAACACATGTTTCTTCACAAAATACCCATACAATAGCGAGGTTTACTTAAAAGTGAAGTAATAGTTAGTGTTTTCTACTTTATATTAAAATCGCGTAGATATAGGTACAGAATCTTTAAAGGGTGTATATTAGGGATTTCTCGAAAACTCTAAAACATGTTTAAATTCATGATAACACTATCAATGCCATATTAATCAAATTAGTGTGTTCCCACCGTGTTGTACTTCAAAACTCCAATTCACAATATAGTTTAATGGAATTGAACATAAATTGCTTACGTTAACGCTGGTGCGTTACCTAGGATATCGCATATTGCTCCGCAAACAAATTCCTGATATTCGACTCATGTACTATGTCAGACATTTTTCTGCCTGAAGATTAGTATCGTCCGTAGAGCTTGAACCCGTAATTTCCGGATTCAGCACATCCACCGGATCATGTTCCTCGGAACAGATATTCAGAAGAAGAGCGAGTGAAATTAGTTTTCAAATAAAAAGAGATTATTTAACTGCTGGGATCGATTATAGCGAAATCCTTCACGAGATGATAGGCGTGCGGTTCTTTTCACGAACGAGTGTATGCGAGTGAGTGAAAAAAACACGCCTATCATCGAGTGAATGATTTACCAATAATCGATCCCAACAGTTAAATAATCTATTTATTACATTTTAGATCAGTTTATGTATGATTTAATCGCAATTATTCGCTTTATTGAACGTTATTGGCGGATGACGCCGACGTCACCAATACCCTATTGACGTCATGACTCAACGCCACACTTAATTATTTTTGCGTTCGTAGTTAGTTATTAATATTTAGTAATTATGAACATTCTTTCACTGAGAAATCCCAATCTTTCACCTATAGAAATGTAATAAAGAAATGACTGTATTCTGTGAATGCTACTCTTTCTGTTGAACTTTTCTTTGATTAGCCATAATTTACATCTGAATAGATGTATTATAAACACTTTAGCCCTGTACGATGACGGTTTGATGAATAAGCGCATTGTTCGTTGGAAATGACGTTGTCCTACGTTAGTTTTCATGACTTTTCGCGCCTTTTTACCATATATGGCATATTGACAAAATGTATTTTAAAACAAAGAAAATCACTGCAAATGAAAAATAATCATACAATTTATACATCTTACATCTGTATACTTATTTTTAATCAATATGCAGTGATTTTCTTTGCTCTAAGATGTATTTTATCAATATGCCCTATATGGTAAAAAGGCGCAATGACGTCATCGTTCCAGGATGGCCGCCTCCGCCTCCATTTATGTTCTTTGCAAATGTTCAATAGGTTTTCAAGTTTTTCAAGCCCTTTTAAATAAATCGTGTTTGAAAATGTGCATCATCCCCTTTAACATGTACATGTAGAAATTATATTTTATCTCGCCAGATTCAACGGCAATTACAAAGTATCGAAACAGCGTATGGAACAAGACTTTCGAAAAATGCCTTAAGGCAAACATTTGTATATTTGGGTTAGGTCAACGTTTATAAGAACAAGACAGTACATTTCTAGAAGACTGTATATCTCAATTCAATAAAAGATCAATTATTCATCACTGGCATTTTCCAGTGAGGCAATTTATACAATGTTTTAAATAATATCTAGATTTCATCGTAAAAGACAATAAATCATCTTCACGATGCATTATGTCGGTCTCTTGATTTACTCGCGTGTTATTTGTATCTTAAAACTTTTGCCGTCAGACAATGTTATTAATGGCAATTCACAGCCTGTCTTTTATTTAGCTTGACATTATCGAAAATGAATTCCTCGAAATGCTTCACTAATCCAGACCTTTACTTAGTCTAGTTCGTATTATTTGTCTATATTTCGATTCGAATGCAAATATTGATACAAAAGTCAAAGAGAAAGTGTTGCATTCACAAAACACAGCGTGCCAAAATGTATCGCAATAGTTATACTGAACAATACATTCAAAAGTAAAGTAATAGACATCGCAAACAATCGAGTGTTGACAAAATAGACACCGCTATTAAAGTGTCAGTGGCTTAAGGGGGACGCGGTGTTACACCGGTTTATTGCATGTACCAAACATTATTCTAACCCTATTATTCTCCCAGAAATTCCAGTACCAGAAATTCCAGAATTCTACTAGTCTTGACATTATAATGGTTGACATAACTAAATAATAGACATGTTCATGTACATTTCAATATTAATTTAAAGAAAAACAAAGACCTACAAAACGACCAACTTGAAGAATGTATGAGCTATAAACACGTGACAAGGAAGATTGAAGACGAGACATCACAACGTATTTTAAAAGGTTATTTAAGTGCAGAGCGAGGTTGTGCATAAGCGGCGATGTCTTTTTCCACACCATGTTTGCCAAGAATCGTGTCTTTAATGTGTATAGGATGGTAAGTGGTTTCCACACGATATTGGACGTATCTAAGAATCTGTAAATTAGATACAGTAGATTAGTGGTCGTGGTAGTGTTGGTGATGGTGGCTTGGGGTTGCAACACATCTGTTTTAGTTGGATAGTGGATAAAAAGTCAAGGTCACCGTGAACTGAAACTTACATTTATTTCTTGATCTAAGAAAGGCATTTAAGTTTGTAAATCACAGTGATTTGATAAGCAAATTAAATACAGTTGCATGCAAATAACGTATTTCATTACTGGATTGGTTTAAATCGTATCCATTTAATATATTTCAACAAGTCCATGCATCGGGTAAAAACAAAGTGCACCTCAGTGGTCTCTGTTCGGTCTCTACTAGTTAGTTCCTTTTCAATGCTTTTTTTTATTTATTTGCCACTTGCATGTACAAAGGCGATGCTACTTTCATATATATGATATGCCTTTTCGGTACATGTGCGAAGTCGTGTTTTAGCAGTCAATGATGAGTGTAGGTGTGCGTGCATGCTTTTTATAATGTTTGTGTCTGTTTTCTTGCTTTTCTTAATGTGCTAGAAACAGACTGCATTCTTTCTTTTTTGTTTTGGTTACCCTTATTTTAAGGTTCATACAGAAGACTTAATTTAGTTTGCTTTAATTATATTTTTTATCTCGCCAGATTCAACGGAAATTATAAAATAGCATAAAATGTATGGAACAAGATTTCAAACAACGCCTGAAGAAATCCATTTGTATATTTAGTTTAGGATAACTTGTATAAGATCAAAACAATAAATGTCTAGTTGTATATATATCTATCTTGCAATTTAAAATGTTCATCTAATGAGATGTAAGCCACGATATTGTTTAAATTGTATGTAGCTTTTATCCGACGAAGCCACTAGATCCATTATCACAATGCAGTGTATTTAGCATCATGCCAGTCTTAGTGTATATATAATAACGCTAACACATGTTCATGTAGAATTAATTCATGGTAATTCCTAACATCTCTCGTTTTTATCTTGTCCTTACTGATTGGAATAACTCTAAATGTTTCCCTAATCTAGACTTTTGCAAATTCGACTATTTTCATATACTGTATTAATTCTATAAGACATTTTTCGAAAATATGTCCTTCACATGCTTCCTTTTTGTTTAACAGCATGGTATAACAGCATGATACAACAGCATGATACAACAGTATGATACAACAGTTATTGTTCATTGACATCATGAACATTAAGAATCAGTTGTATTAAATGTGAAATATGATACATATGCATGTACATTGACATACGCAATAGCCAAACAGGAAGTGTAGTAGACCGAAGGTAGTCATAACACGCATTTTAAACATCAGTTATATCGAACACTATATCTTAAATTAAAGTGAGAGCTATCGCAAACATACAAGGGTCGACAATATGTGTACCGCCATAACACGGTCAAAGTGTGTCATTGTTAGGGTAGAACCTGCTCTAGGACGCATCATACTCTCTGTACATAGAGGAAGCGCGATCGCAAACATACAATGGTTGACAACAGGTGTACGACCATAATAAGAACAAAGATGTTCCGCTGCTGGGTTAAAATTGGTTCTGTGATGCGTCATACTCTCTCTACATAGAGGCAGGGGGTTGTATATTTAAACAAAACATATGGGAGCAAGTTCCCTATTACAATGTCTAACAATCGGCCTAAATTGCTCACCGGATATTACCTTTAGAAAAAATGCAACGGAACTTGAGAAAACCGATGCTTTTTCTATTGCTAGTATTGACCTAGTAACAGCGACATTGAACTAATAACAGCAATATTGACTTAGTAACAGCGACATTGACCTAGTAACAGCGATATTGACTTAGTAACAGCGACATTGACATAGTAACAGCGACACTGACCTAGTAACAGCGATATTGACCTAGTAACAGCGATATTGACTTAGTACCTAGTCACAGCGATATTGACCCAGTAACAGTGATATTGACTTAGTAAGAGCGATATTGACCTAATAACAACGTCATAGACGTACTTTTTAAATACTGTGTGTTGACAGTTTTAGTAAACATGGCAATATCTTGAAAATATCATTGCATTCTACACATAAATGGCTTTATTTTGAGATCGTTTTCAGACTGAACTGACTACAAGTGCAACCGTAAACTTTCGAGTTTTTTCTGTCTGAAAGCATACGTTGCCTCACTGGGAGCTCGACTTGTAAGTGAGGAAGTGTCGATTCTGACGAATGGCGAGAGGTGTACAGTACTGGTTGTACCCAGGAAAAGTAAGGGTGGTCTGCCTCCACCACAAAATATCGACCGTCATATATAACATTACATATGTTGAAAATGACGTAAAACACCACAGAAACAAACAAAACAAAACATTACGTCTCTGATTCAAACAAGACGTGATATCAACAGTATGTTCAAGATTCAAGACAAACGATAATCTGGATATTATATTAATAACGAATCTGCAGTTACATACATGTACCATACTTGGAATAGTACTTTGACAATAAGCAGTGGTTAAAACAAAATTACTGCATTCAATTCATCTCGATTTGCATATCACATGTGGGAGTTTTATACGAGCAATTGATTGCATATTTAATGACGCATTCTATCATCGTTAAAGTACACAAGTCAATATTGGGTTGATATTATTGCACCAATAAAAATTAAAAACTATGGTAGAATTACAAAGAAAATTTGAAAATTGAAACATGTTCTCATGTTTTCTAGAGGGATGGTGCTTCCAAGGGACACAGGACATTAGAGATTTTTTTTAAATAACGTGCATACTGTTTTTAAAACAAAATAAAAGTTTTAAAGCACAGGAAATTTTATCTTTTAATATTTGCCTTCAGTTATTATAATTGTCTATAAAGGAGATGAATGGGAAATGTTGGTGTTTTTTGGAAAATTGAAATTGCATGACTTTGAACTCGGATATCTCAGCGAATTTACAAGAGATCGTAGGAAGAAAGGTGTTGTTGGATAGGAAATTCATTTTTTACACACGATAATATATAGTGTGAATGTAATTGAGATTGTTTTGAAAGTCTGCTTCACCTCTGAAAAAGAACACCAACATTCAAAACAATCATGGAATGATCTGTGGCAAAAAGGTCAAAAGGGGTGGGTGGGTAAAAAGCAGGTTCTGGGTGCAACAAACGTTATTCTTACCCTATTGTCATCCCAATTAAACGAAACATTGTAAATAAAGAAATCCCCTCTAGGCTATATACTTTACCGTGAAAGTTCAATTTGCTTCTTTTCTTTTTCTTTTAATTTTTTTTCGAGGACCTCGGGGAAGATTGGACTTGACAGACTTTATACATGACATTATTGCATACACAATAACAAACTCCATTAACTTTCAGTGTAAATGGAAATGTCAATATTCGCCCATCGGGGAAGATTGGACTTGACAGTCTGAACTTTCTCTTTATACACGACATTATTGCATACGCATTTACAAACTCCTTAACTTTCAAACTCCTTAACTTTCAATGTAAATAGAAATGTCAATATTCGCCCATCGGGGAAGATTGGACTTGACAGTCTGAACTTTCTCTTTATACACGACATTATTGCATAAGCATTTACAAACTCCTTAACTTTCAAACTCCTTAACTTTCAATGTAAATAGAAATGTCAATATTCGCCCATCGGGGAAGATTGGACTTGACAGTCTGAACTTTCTCTTTATACACGACATTATTGCATAAGCATTTACAAACTCCTTAACTTTCAAACTCCTTAACTTTCAATGTAAATAGAAATGTCAATATTCGCCCATCGGGGAAGATTGGACTTGACAGTCTGAACTTTCTCTTTATACACGACATTATTGCATAAGCATTTACAAACTCCTTAACTTTCAAACTCCTTAACTTTCAATGTAAATAGAAATGTCAATATTCGCCCATCGGGAAAGTTTGGACTTGACAGCCTGAGCTTTTTCTTTAAACATGACATTATTGCATAGACATTTACAAACTCCTTAACTTTCAATGTAACTGCAAATGTCAATATTCGCCTACATCTGACGTGTTATTAAGTCATACTGCGTGTGTAATTTACTTGGTACTTCATTTTTGCATTCTCGTTCGGGACTGGTACATATACTGCGGCATAGGAAGTAAGTCACTTGATAAAATCAAACGGTAGTCTACATTGGTGTCATTGTGGAAATGCCCACGATATTACGCCAATATGTTTGTTTCAAATAAATATTTTTGATGAAAATAACATTTTAAAACAGTATGGTGTTTTTTCCTTCAAATTATTCACTTTTGTATTAAACATGCGTATTTATTAAACCGATTGCTAGATGTGTATTGGGGTATATGCACTCGTTCTTCCACGGATAGATTCGCGGAAGAACTCGTGCATATATCCCAATACAAATATAATAACCTTTAAGCTTAGCTCTTACGAGTGAGCCAATAATTTAGAAAAAAATCTCTACTCATCAAAAAAAACAAAAAACATTCGCTTTTTCTGAAAAAAATCAAGTGTATTAAGCTGTAGCCAACAAAACTGCTCTAAAATTAGTTTCTGTAAACCAAACCCATACTGGATTGATCTGTAATCACAAGATAAAACTACAGTCAAACGGTTGTTCACATAGCCCATAATTTTCCTGAGAAACAGAGTTAAACTCAGTAAATTAACGTAATTGTATTCCCCAAGTTCATATCAAGGGAAATGCAAGTAATGAGAAATTAATTTACTTTCGCTCAATTATTTCGAAAATTAGTGTAATGTTTTTCATAATTATAATTGTCATATAATTCCATACGGGGAGTAGTTATTTATAATGTCTCCCTGTTCCAATCAGATAAGAAATATACTATTTCTACCAGGTTTATATTAATCAAAACATGAATGGCACTTTTATAGCATCAATACATAGGGTCATAGGCACATGTTGACGAAAACTGGTTCAAATTCCAGAGGTCGCATATTTTGACTTACAATATTAGATATTGAAAAACATATTGTAAATGTAACTGGATAAAAGATATATGGTGCAAGTCCCCAGTTGCCAAGTCCCCACAAGTAGCCGACGATAGGCCGAATACAAGAAGACGTGTTACGACAAGCATATATTGGAAAACAAGCTGGATGTTGGAGACGTGGAGCTTGTACCTCTAACAAAAGCAGAAGATGGCATATAAATGGGAGAAAGAGCCATACTTGATTATACATATATATTGTTTGCAACCTTTGTCCATTTCAAATCCACAGCAAGGATTGACTTTAGATATAATATAGCCGCTTATGCTGCTAAGAAGATGGTCTAATACAACAGGTATTACGATAAGGAAATGGAACATTGATACGGTGAAAACAAGCATTGGAGCTGAAAACCTGGTACTAAGTACAACTTCAAGGAAAGCAGAAGTTAACAGAAAGATCCTTACATGATTATACATATAGACTGTATGTTGGTTTTTAGTTTAAAAGCACCACTTTGTGTTTCACATTCTGGATAGTTGGGTACTTTTCTAACGCATTTGACTAAAATCCTGCAATCCGATTGGTGCATATTCCGTCACAAATCCAGTCATGTGACATAAACCGTCAAAAACGAGACGTCAGTCAATTTTATTTCAATAATGTTGTGAGTAAAACTGTCAAAAATAATGAAATGCGTTATAAACAGGTGAACCAGTATTGAAAACTGTTGCGACAGTATATCCGTCTTTTAACGGTTGCAAATCGTGTTTAACGGCTCCGCTAACATGTTGCCATTACACAAAATGTGCGACCAATAAAAGACTGATAAACCCGTCGTCGCAAAAATTAAAAGTTGAAGACAGTCAACCTTATATTAATCAAATCCACAGCAAGTGTCTACTCGTGCTCATATTCACATGACCAGTGAGACGACATTATATATCAGGTACAGACTTCTACAGTTATGATTTCCTTTAATTAATGAAACGATACATTTGAATGACGAATTTCTATTTATTATTCTAGAATATGGTAATACAATTGCAAGAAAATGGTTCGACAAGCCGAAAAAAACAACAGGAAACAGATGATTGGATCGGTCAGAATTAGTACAAAGGCCATAGCCACCACAGATCTTGTTAAATCAAATACAGAAAGGATACTGAATTAAAACATCACTGGAATGAACACATTGCTGTGATAACATGAATATCGATAATACGAGTGCGTGAATAATTGAAGAATATTACTTCTTAATTCATAAAGTTAACCTTGTGTTCGTTTTATTTATAAATGTGCAAAGCTATATATTCTCAAAAAAATGTCGATTTCACAAATATTAGTTACAAAGAACTTCGAGTGCTATTAACACGATTAATGAAAGAAACCATCTACAGACAAGAAAACGCAATCGATAACATGCACGTTGGCGAATATACTATAAATAAGCCAGCAGACACATGCTAAGAAACATGTCCGGTTGATGTTACTCCAATTTATTGCGTGGGAACACGTAAACGTGCATCAACGATAAAATGTTAATTAGAATTTATGTGGGAGGTTGAGCGGTCTAGACTGGCTGTGTCCTTAATTAATGTTAGTTCATGTTTATAATATTTCAGACATCTCAAGCTATCTTCAAACAGTCTAGACTCTATTGTACTTATACCTTTAGAATGTCCAATTGGTTAAAAGGCGGAGGGATTTAAATCCTTTGAACCACACACACACACACGCACGCCCGCACGCCCACACGTACGTACGCACGTACGTAGTTTAAACATTTTAAATTATTTCTTTTTTTTCGTTCCGTATTAGTTTATATATTTCATAGGCTTCCGGGCATTTGATTTTGTTATAGTTTTCCCTAGCGTTCTATCTTTTTTCTAAACTTATTTTGCATTGTTCTGTCCACCATAAACATATCTTGTTGGTTTTCTTGATCTTTGTTTTTTGCTTAGGAATACCTTTAGAGCATATTTCCGAAATTGTTCATGGTTTCCGTCTAAGTCTTTATTGTCAAATTTAAACTGGAATTTATTTTTGCAGCTCTGCCCAAACTGGGTCCAGTCAGATTTATCCAATCTCCATTTTGCTTATATTTTAATGGGTTCGTATTCTGCAGTAAAACTTAATTTAGCTACTATTGGGAAGTGGTCACTGGCTGTTGTATTATCTACTACCGCAAAGCTTACTTTATGGGCTACATTACGTGGTCGGAGTATAACCTTTCATACCCCAGCCAACCCCTTCTCCGAAAAGGGAAAACGGGTTGGCTGGGGTATGAAATAAACCTTAATTTCGGCTTAAAAAATTGGATATTGTAAAAATATAACCTTTAATAGGTAATTTTTAAACATATTATCGCATTTGTTTCAGTAAAAAATGTTTTTAAACGTGTTTTATTGTCAAAATATCCGTTATAAAATCCTGCTAATATATGCTTTCCCATCGCTTAATGGAATTAAGGCGGGACCACGTAATGTAGTGCGGCCGACATAAGACACGGATCTAATCAATTGTATGGGCGTTGTGTGTTGACCTGGGCCGTGTGCTTGGGTGTGGCCTTTTTTGTTAAAGGTTCAAACACAGCTGCTTTCCTATTGACAGTGTGTGTCTTGCATTTTGTAATTCCTAGTTTCTATGTCCTTGATGTAGGTTTGGTAGACAGGACATCCAGTTTGTGGTGTCTGTTGGTTCAAGATGTTGCTAAATGTGGGCCTGCACAGAGTGTGCATATGGGGAAGTGGGGGGGGGGGGGGGGGGGGGGGGTGCTAAATGTGGGCCTGCACAGAGTGTGCATATGGGGAAGTGGGGGGGGCACTTTTTGTGATATGTCCATCGGTTCAAGAGAGCAGGTTCTACTAATACGGTGTTTCCCAGTTGCATGGTTATTTCAAATGGCATGTTTGCAGTAACCTTAATTGTGGTAGATGGTGTGAGCGTGCCATTCACGTTGTCAAACCTCTGCATGCATTGATAATGTTGTTATGCTTTGCGTTGAGTAGCTTTTTCAAAGTCTCTTCTGTTTGTGCTTGCCCAGCATCCATAAGTACAATGCCTTTTGACTGTTTGTTTGAAGGTGTTGGTTTGTTTTTATCTGTCATTACTTTGAAATCATGCTGGGCATATTTAAAGTTGTTTGCGTGCTCAAGTAGTGTCCTGTGTATACCAAATTGTGGGAGTTGACCTGGTGCTTGTGTTAATACCTCACAATATGTGTGTCTCACATGCTGTACAAATTTGTTAATTACGGCTTTCAGTTGGTCTACTGAGAGAGCCTGTTGGATTGTTGTCAGGGTGATGACAAACATACAACACCGACAGGTACAGTTCGAACAGCTGGAATAATATATTTGGCGTTGGATGAATCCACTGCGTGATACGGACACCACTTGCGTCGGACCAACCCTGCGAAATACACACTGGCTGTGGACATGAGTTGCTAACATTATCAAGGCCAGTTGGTATACCGGAGGAGTCATTGCCACGTGCGAATCTACCAACATGGGCTCCACGTGCACCCGGATTGACCTTCTCGTGAATCTAAACAACTACAAACTATCTACGCTGTTTCATAGGGCGAGGGTAAATAAAAACGTATTGTCATCATCGATACAGCTTCTCGTTCCGACCACATGATCAACAGGACGTGTCCATCTACAGCTCTACCCACAGCTTATCAGGCGACGTCGACACGTCCTGCGGGAGGATCAACAACTGTGCCCTTTATACAGCAGATGGGCTTTTTATCTACACTTGTATATAGCTTTAAAAATGTTTTACCTTTTAACTTGGAACATGACCGCTTATTACAACTATTGATGGACTGTCGGGGTTGCGCTATCACCAATACCGATAACGATTCTGGTCCAACCTTGCGACATGCACACCTGCCGTATGCGATGCTAACTCCGTATACGATGGTGTGGATAACGGAGGAGCCGACTGTATATCAAGTGTCAGTTAGGTTAGCTTACTTATTAACTGAACTTGCACTTCATCACCGACAGGTACACGGTTGGAATAACCTGCTTCGCTGACATTCACCACTACGGACTGCACTGGTGTCGAATCAACCCTGCGAGATACAAACTGGCGGTGGGCATGAGTTGCCATTATCACGTGTGAATCTACCAACATGGACCCGGATTGACTTACTTGGGACACTTCTAATCATATGTTTCCTGGCTGGCTGAGACGATCTCGAGCCGTCAATCGGATTCACCTAGTCACAGTTATGCAAACTATCCCATTGGCCAAAACCTACAATTGCAACATTAATGTTCTTCGAGAATCTAAACAACTGCAGACTATCTACGTTGGACCTCTTTGCTCCTGTCAACTCTACTACTGCTGTTCTACAGTAAACCTCTTTGGACGTGAGATTTTACCTTCTACTGGACACGCAGTCATAATCTTCTTTTAAATGTTCGTCAAAAGGACTTGTTCCACAGGGCGAGGATAAATAAAACGTATCGATCGTATACAGGTTTGTTGTTGCTCTGAAGCTCAACAAGCCGGACGATTTTTGAAGTGATTCTAATTTCAGTAGAAAGAGCAATTGGTAAGAACCTTCTAGTTGTAACTGTGGACGGCCTTGGGAGGTAGTCCGAATAGAGCGAGCCCCATATTCTTAGCAATGAAGACTAGTAAGGCTGTTTGCCACGTTGTTCAATATACAGCAATTAAAAACAATCATTTTATTATCATAGTTTCTCATTCTGTTAATTATATTGGTTGATTCGTTCTTTGTAAATAATCATAGTCTTCGAGCAAGTACCTCAATCTGTAATTGGGAACAATCGTATTGCATTTGCGGCTCAATCAAACAAAAACCGCTCGATACAGTGAAGTTTTGGAGGCTGAAAGCATTACATTATCCCCAACGTGCTTGTTATGTTTTAGTGTATCTAAGACAGTTCTTAAAGAAAAAATCGTTTTTATTCAGCCAGAGTGATTGTAATTTATCAATAGGGGTTGAAAGCCAAATTATAACAAGACAATGTTTGTAAAACATATATGCCCCCCTTCAACAACCATGACACAAACATTACTGCCAAGTTTTGAGTGCCAGCTGTTTTTGAGTTATGGACGCCAAGCAATTTTTAGTGAGTTTTCACATATACATAGTGTATCATTGTGTGTGTATGTGTAGTTCGAAGGTTTATAGACCGTCCGCCAACTAACACGACAAGGTATCCCTGCCGCGATGGGCACAATAGAGTCTGGTCTTTTCTAGATGAGTGTGTAGGTTGATCTGTTGATGCTGCTGTGTTGTCGATTCTGTTGTCTGTGTGTTGATGCTGTGTCGCTTTCGCTCTGTGTAGTTGTCGCTGCGGCGGTGAAGTGGTGGTCTGGTGGTCGAGGTGGCCTGCAGCCGCTAAGGTGGTTGTCCTACATCCGCTAGGGTGGTTTTCCTACAGCCGCTACTGGTCGGGGGGTCCTTGTGTTGGGGCCACACCCGTTACATTATGGCCCCTGCGCTGCAAACATCATCCGATGGCTGTGTTGAGTCTCTACCCCTCTTCAGTTGTCAGACTACGATCGAATGTAGGCCTCGGCGTCGATCCCTAACTATTACTAACTATTTTATTGCTACTTCGTTACTGCTACCCTGTGTTGGTTGATCTCGGCTCCGGCCCGCGGACTTCTGTCTTCCAACTTCCAAGCGGGTTCACTGCCATCTGATGGATGATGATTGCCTTGACGGGGGCGCAGGGTACATCTTCACTATCGGTCAAATGACACTCAGGCTACTGAACCGAGTCAGACCAGTTCAGTAGTACCAGTGTTGAACACTATACGCGAATATAGTGCCTCACACCAGTAATGTTGTATAGGGCTGGCAAGGCGACCCCTATACAAACACCATGAGTGTCATCAGTGCCCACTCCGCGACGTGCACGCTGTGAAGATCGGAGAAGGACGAGAATGCATAGTGTATCATTGGCAGTTATCCTTATATATATGTAGGTATTTTACATTTGGCTTTCACATGGGTTGCTTAATTTGCATATTCTATAATACAGCCTTTTGAGGTTGATATTTTTCAGTATTTGGTTCGGTATTTACTTCAGAGTTCAGTATAATGTTAAAAGAAACATTGTGAAATATATTAAGTATGTATTGTATGAGGTATAAAAAGGTACTGTGCTCATCTATACTGAAAGTGGCCTTTCATTATTTGGACGACTGTAAATAATTAAACCAGGAAAAATTTAAAATAAAATTGGATTAAACGTACACTTAACAATTTAGATTCAAAAGACACTTGCCAATAGTATATGGACTTAAATCGGACACTAAAGAAATACTGGATCTAATTTATGCGTATTTTGTTAGTGAATATTTTTCATTGTACTATCTGGATAAATATGTTGATTATATTTTAAAACCCGTTGTTGCTGGTTTTGCACTTCCATCCTTGTTACATTTTACCCGTAACAAATACAATTACCAAAGCCATGCCACTAACATTGGACCATACCGTACTGCTAGCCGAATCACTTGCAGTAACCCTCTAATCACCCAGCTTCACACACAGTGATGCGCGGATCAGAAGAAGAGCGAATGAAATTAGTTTTCGAATTGAGAAATAAAAATTATGTTTGGCAGGGTGTTTCTGGAATATATCACGGCCGCTCTGTTCTATCTCAGTTAAGTTTAATTATTATAGCATGACGTCCATAAACATTTCTTCAGCAATGATTACATTCGAGTTTACGTCTTATAAACGTGCAATCTAGATGCATATCAAAGCTTCCTTTATAAACAGCCTTGCGTTTTGTTGGCTTGAGGTTTTAATTAAACATGCGCTATCGCGATTTGATCGAGAAACAGTTTAACATAATTGTACTTAAAGCCAGAATACAAAATATGTTTAACGGAGATGCTCAAATGTGCACTAAATCAAAGATGTATATAGGCGTTTAATTGAAATCACTGATTGGAACTTGGCCTGTGGTAAAATGCGACTTGTTTAGCCATGTTGTCACCTGGATACCTATACCATAACAAATAAAACATTTAGCCCAGTAAGATATCATTTTTATGAATAAGCAAACTATTTATGGAACATGGTATAATCGTACATTTGTTCACAGGAGTTTTTGCGATATGTTATTGAAACTATTCATTAAATATTTATTTATTCCAATCTACTTGTGGATTGCTTAATTTACTAAGTAATAAGACTTCGTCGACGTTTTTATTTTGCTTTTATTAAGCATATCATGCCTTTACTTTATGTAGCAAATATGAAAAAACTCTTCTGAGAATAATTGATTAAGTTGGTAGTTTAACCTTATAGGACTTCCGAAACTCGTCAACTGCTTTTTTTACCTGTTATTGAGCATGGTATGCATTTAATTTGTTTTCATATTATGTCAATACGTTTTAGTCCCTATCAGTGGAAAAAATACGAGTTATTGTCGGTAAACTGACGAAGGTTTACACAAGAAGCACAATTTATACACTTTCAAACCAAAACTCGCCCCTTTGCACATAGTTCTGAGTTTATTTCACGATACCGATTAAATCTATAACCATTGGAGAGAACAAATGTCAAATTTCAGAGTTTTCCACCCAGTAGTACAGGAGATATTAGCATTCTTTTGAAGGAGATAAAGAAAATTTGGCAGTCGTTGGCAATATTGGAAATGGACAGTCGACGAAGTCGGAACTAGACTGTTATTGGCTTCGGTATAGTGAAATTAAAAAACGTCTGATATTAATGCGTGGTATTTGTTATATTTCAAAATAAGTGTCACCAAATGGTAACAAAAATTGAAGTGATTAGTGCACATAATGCTAAATAGTGTTTCACACTGAAGCACTTGTTTGAGTTCTACAAAATTCTCATATTTACGTTGTATTTACATGCAGGATTCAAATATAGTCATATTTATATCGTCCAGGTTACATAACTGTACTGAATCTAAATAACAAATGTTAAGTCCATAACGCAGTGAACGTATATATATACGGTATGGTATTCAAAAATCAGTTTCAATTTGTCTAGATCATATTTTGTAAAGACAGTAACTTACGATATAGTTTTCTAAACGGCACTAGGACAGGCCGATATACATAGCGACTATCGTTCATTTATTACATATGCTTTTGTGTATCCTTACAGTATGTGATGTGTTTAGACTCCATCTGTATGTCTGTCTGTCTGTCTGTCTGTCTGTCCGTCCGTCCGTCCGTCCGTCCGTCCACAAAATGCCACACAATATAACAGATTAACGCTTCAATGTTCAACACATTTGGCATGTGTATCCGCATAATAATGAGGGTCTAAAAGCCATGTCTTTTATAAGCGCCGACCGACAATGGCCTTTTCAAAGTGACTTACAGCTGGCTTTTCACCATAGGTACAAACAAAGGGGCGAGTTTTGGCTTGAAAGTATTTCAGTTGTGCTTCTTGGGTAAACCTTCGTAAATTTACAGGCAATAACTCGTCTATTTTCCACTGATATGGACTAAAAACATACTGGCATAATCTGCAAACATATCTGAACATACTAGCATACGATATCAATCAATATGCATTGCTATAAGTAAAATAAAAATACCTACCGTTTCTTCATTGCGTTAAAATCGGAACCGATTTGAAATAACGCCCGACTTGGTGATTGCCGG
Organism: Cyrtodaria siliqua; assembly: GCA_037043455.1. Classification (NCBI taxonomy): domain Eukaryota; kingdom Metazoa; phylum Mollusca; class Bivalvia; order Adapedonta; family Hiatellidae; genus Cyrtodaria; species Cyrtodaria siliqua. The sequence continues at coordinate 21,630 of JAWPHD010019177.1, forward strand.
TTATACGGTGTGAATATGCATACAATAAAAATAGCGTAGCGAAGCCAGTCTTTAATGCCGCGGAATGGAAGGCCAGCCAGTTCTTAAAAAGGACAAACGGCAATCTTGAAGCGTTCACCAAGCATTGAAATTAGCGTATTTATCCAGTATCATTATTGACTTTAAACCTGTTTGCCATGCACATAATTAAATAACAGTTTACATTTTATGTTTTCTTCTTATTTCATCATGTGTTTAAATATATCATTGATGAAATATTCAATATATACAAAAACAATTTGCTTTATACTATTCTTATAATTACTATTAATAACTGAACAAATGCAAGTTATGTAGAGAAACTAACGCCCCGTGAGTTTATAAGAAACTCAAGATTGCATTGTTTCCCTTTAGTATATTCGTTTGGACAGTGGAGTGGGGGAGCTGATTTTACTTTTTTTATTCTATCATGTGTTTTAATATAACATTTGTGAAATATAATCAACAGATACAAAAACAATTTGCTTTATACTATTAGTACAAGTATAATTACTATTAATTACTATTAATAATTGAACAAATGCAGTTTATGTAGAAAAACTAACGTCCCGTGAGTTTAAAAAAAATCAATACTGTCGTGTTTCCCTTTAATATGTTGGTTTGGAGGGAGGGGGTTGCGGAGCTGATGGAACAAATGCAAGTTATGTAGCAAATCTAACGTCCAGTGAGATTTTTGTTTTTGTTTTTTAAATCAAGATTCCCGTGTTTACCTTTAAGTGATTTAGGGAGGGATGGGGGTGAGGTGGACGGGCGGGGCGTGCTGCATCTAAATAATGATAACGGTGGGCATATTTTTTACAAACACCTAGTTTAATTTCAGGGTTTAACATACACATTATATGAACTATTTTAATTGATAAACGTAACATCTGTTGCACTTAATTTATTTTATTATTGAGTTAGTGAATATAATAGCTCGTAAACCCTAAAGGTCTCACTAAACAGTTATTTCCCTTGCCAGTCACGGTAAGAACTTTCTGGCGCTTAAAACTAAATATCTGTGTTATTCGGTTCTTGTTTATTTCTTAAAATGTGCAAATAGAGTCTCTTTTTTTTGTTGCAGGTGACAAGAATGGGACAAGTTCATGATTTCATACAGGTTTGGATATGCCTGAATGTTTCTGAGCCCAGATCTGAGCATCTAATATCGGGTAGTGATACACTTGAAAATGTAAGTGAAATGGACAAATTCAAGAGGGTCTCTTCAAACAATTGATATTTTAAAAAAAAAGAAGCAAATTGGTCAACCCCGTGTTTTTTGCTGGATAATTCGAGCAACAGACTTCAAGTTTCACAAACAAAATATTTTTAAGAAAATTCAGGAAGTGATACAGTGGTCCAGACGGGTCCTGCTACATACGTAGAGCAATTTAAAATTAACTGTGTTGTGAGACGTAAACCGACTGCACGGTGAACAAATATTACAATAGAGGATGATTTATCAAATCTTTACTGAATGAAATAATCTTAATAAAATGAATATTTCAAAAGCAAAAATACTTTGTTAAGGTTAATATGCATTGTCGAAATGCTATTCTATCAATATATGAATGCTTTAGATGTGGATAGGATAACAGTTTAAATTATTACTACTAATAATTGGGCGAGTTCGTGTTAAAATCCATTCCATTATAAACTTGAAATCAATTAAATCATCACAATATACTCTGACATGATCTATAATAAACCTTTCGAACTGCTTGAGGTAAGTAATTGTTAACGCTTTTCTCGATAAAGATATGTACAGTGCATTGGGTAGTATAACACTATCGGTAGTACAGAATCATCTTCTGTTTAAAATCGATTTTTTCAGCTCATGTATTTTAGATTATTTTAAAAAAATCCTTGCTTGAAGATATATCATATAATATAGCATAGATTTATGCAGCGGTGAAATGATTTGGGGCATTTTTCTACGTTTAATCACAGTATACTTTGTAACACGAAATTCATAAATGTTGAAGATTCGCTTTGAAAATTTGCGACAATACAGTATTATAAATTTAATGTAAAGCGATTGCAAAATATTACATCCTAAATTTGCTCACCTGCTAGCTAGAGCCAAGCGTGTATTCTATCAATAAGGAAACGTTGAAGGGATAACATTTGGTGTGTTATGTGTTGTTTTAGTCTCCTTTTTTCGAAAGGAAAGGTCTGATGTAGCCAAATAGCAGAATTATGAACACACCATATATAGCGAGTTGCGTTTCTGTTTACCATTTTTTTGTGTGTTTTTGTTGTTGTTTTTTGTGTGTTTTTTGTTTACCTTTAGTATATGATGTTCAGTCCAGCAAGCACATAGCAATAATAATAAAATATATATCCGAAACCTTTGATACACTGCAGATTCTTAAATATAAACACCATGTTTCAAACCATAAGGGAGGCATAAACAATTAATGCAGCAATGCCAACCTCGTATTTTCGCTTTGATAAACAATTTAGATCAGGTACATGAACATCTGCTCTGCTATTTGAGTCATTTTGTTCAAATAATGATATTTCAGCGTGTTGCATTTATTGACGCCAAGGCTTTGTGTATATGTGTATTGCAAACATTTTGATAAATTCACTAGTATAAATATGCATATTACATACATGCATGTTTGAGCCTTATGATATGTATACTATATTCATGACCTCATGATGTCATTACTGTAATGAACTGAGTGAATAAAAGATTTGAATTGAATTGGGACCTTTTCGTTTGTTCACATGTATGAAAAATGGGAATAGTTATGTATAATGGTTTCCAATCAGGGGGAAATATGACATGATACACGTATGCTAAAGGGGATAATTTTATAAACGGGTATGCAATATGGGAGAAATAATGTAAACATAATAACCTTTTACATAATTAACTATCGTATTTTTTACATTTATACATAATTACTTAAATACAGTAATTATGAATAAATGTACAGTAATTATGTATAAATGTAATAACTACGATGGCTAATTATGTAAAAGGTTATTATGTTTACATGCAGGCAGAAAAAAATAATTCTTTTTGGTGTATTTGTGTATTAATGTATTGCAATAAAGGATACTTGTGTAAATATGTATTGTAATTCGGGGGCAGGGGGCAATTATGTCTACATGCACTGCAATTCGGAGGTCATCATTTTCGAAAAATACTATCCTGACTAAAGGGCAATTAACGGTGTATTCTTGATTTGGTTAAGTTTGTTTATAACAACCCGTTATTATTGCAAATCACGACTGCAAACCCAGCATCGATCGGGTTGAAAGGTTAAATTAACCTTAATGTTAAAACCAAAATAAAACAGTAAGCCCCTTAACTTCCGATATGTTTAACGATCACCAACTGTTAAAAGCAACACATCGTTGCAAGCGGATACTTGTGATTCATTAGTTAGTTCGTTATATAACGGCAACGAATATAATGTTCTTGATGGAACAAGAGATTTCACGAAGCATTGTCTATTCACAAAAGAGGTTGTTGTTTTAATATAATATAACAATATGGTTTATTATAATTATCTGATAGAATAACAGATTTATTTCAACAAAATGTATCGTATATGATAGAACAATAAAGTATATGTACAACAGAGAGTAACGTATACGTGCTATATTCCATAATATGCACCAGATGGTGGACTGCAATCAAAATACGAATCACGACATCATATCATATTGAATATGCCTAGGCAATACACTATGTCCCCATGGTCCTTAAGATGGAATTATTGTTAATGCAATAGATTGGTCTGGAATACATTACGTCCCGGCTAGTATTGTTGCCAAAATCATTAACAAGTATTAATTCATACAATGCTTTAAAGCTGTTGATAAAAACTCGTTTTATGATTGAAGTACACGTGTACACGTGTATGATTGAAGTACACGTGTACACGTGTATGATTGAAGTACACGTGTATGATTGAAGTACACGTGTATTGATTCAGAAGTACTTGTACAACTAACAGCAATGGTAACCCTATATGAATAAAAGTTGATGATTTAACAAAAAAAGTATTTGAGTCGTCGAGTTCTCCACACCAAACACGTTTATAAACAATAATTAAACGCAGTTCAGTTTCCATTATCAGGGATCATTTATTCTCGCTGTAATTAGTAGCATACATTTTAGCATCATAGTGAAATATTTAGCGGCTCAATTCAATACATGTACAGTAAATATACTGAACAATAAAAAGAAACGTTCGACCTTTTTGCTGGTATTTCTTGAGGGCGTATAAAAGCTTAAACAGCGTTTTAATGAATCGATGACTTACGTGAGTACTAAATATCCCATTAAACAGTTTCAAATTTCCTAAGCAATAATCTTTTATGGAATATATTTAAATGTTAAAGGGAGGTAATTTTATGATTGTTGATAATCAAAATCTACACAATTTGTGTTATGTCTTTGTGATTTTTTTGGTAAGGAACATATAGAGAATATTGTCTCGGGCAAATTTCGATAATGTTCGTAGATTTAATTTGTTTTTAGGGCCAAAATGCATGTTTTAAGAAAAAGGGGCTAACTCCCTTGTATACTGAATTTTTCAAAAACATCTTTGTTTGGACTATTGTTGGCGATCTATCTAATTATTCTTAAAATATCATTAATTTCTTCCTGTTTTGCTGTCTAAACAATTAGTATCAACATCGGCGAAAGTTTCTTTTGTTCTTCAGTATTTGAAGCTGAAGCACATTCCGATGGTCTTCATTTGTATTAGAATTGACACAAATCGCCTCTATTGTTGGGGCGCTTGTTTCAGCCAAATTTTATTTGGACTTATCAGACAAAATACATCTCGTACCTAAATAAGTTGTATATTAGTGAAACAGACATTTTTTAGTGGTAAATAAATACACCTTACTTTTCAAAATCGGTTGAGAAATAAAAATTGCATGTGCGAAAGCTGTTTTTTATGGGTCATGTTCAAAGCAAAATTCTGCTTTTTAGATTTTGTATCCAAAATGGTTTTTAATTGTTAGATATTAGTAAATTAAGACACCCTGAAAGTTTTATAGCAAACTATGAAGGATTTCTGAAGTTATTTGAAATTTCTTAATTTTCTGCTGTCCCACCAGCAAGAAACTTATCTAGGAAAAGTCCCATCGGAAATCATTTTGGCTGTAAAATATTTATTTCTCAACCGATTTTCAAAGGTAGAGTAGCTTTATTTACCACTAAACATGCAAGTTCTAATGATATATAACTTATATACGTATTACTTAAATTGCTCAAGCTACTGCAGAAACACCTTTGGCTGAAACAAACGCCCCAAACAATTTTTAATAGTCCCTTTAATAATAAATACTCAAATAGCTCCGTAGGTCGGATGGCGTACCAGCATATCATGCAAATGCTTCGCTTTTTGGTTTCAAACCTGTCGCATTGCATTCAGAAACTTCATGAAACTGTTTCGTACTCGTCCATTATATTGATACATATATAATGAATACCGAATATCAAGTACGTCTTAAGAAAAGTTTTACTGAATAGATGGGAATAACGTATTTGATGTTTATTTAGTTCAACATCACGTTTGTATGAAGGCAAATCATTTACTAAACAAATCATTTACTATACAAATCATTTACTATAATACAAATCAATAAACGTATATCAGAGGATTATTATTATTCGTAAAGAAAAAACCGTATCTGACAAGCGTACAAAGACGCAGTTCATCTGTTAATACAAGACAGAATTCATGTAATGTTGTAAATAATTATCATTAAAATGTCAATTTAAGGCCGTGGGAAGGGTAGGAGTGGTTGGCAGGTTTGCGTGTTGGATGTAGCTGGTTTGGTAGGCGTGTTGGATCTAGTTGGCAGGTTTGTGCGTTGGATGTGTTGGCGTGGTAGGCGTGCTTGATGTAGTACGCGTGGTATACGTGCCGGATGTAGTACGCGTGGTATGCGTGCTGGATGTAGTACGCGTGGTATGCGTGCTGGATCTAGTAGGCCTGGTAGGCGTGTTGGATGTAGTTGGCGTGGTAGGCATGGTGGGTGTAGTTGTCGTGGTAGGCATGTTGGGTGTAGTTGTCGTGGTAGGCATGTTGGGTGTAGTTGTCGTGGTAGGCCTGTTAGATGTAGTTGGCGTGGTAGGCGTGTTGGATGTAGTTGGCATTGTATGTGTGTTGGATGTATTTGGCATTGTAGGCGTGTTGGATGTAGTTGGCGTGGTACGCGTGTTGGATGTAGTTGGCGTGGTAGGCGTGTTGGATGTAGTTGGCATTGTAGGCGTGCTGGATCTAGTAGGCCTGGTAGGCGTGTTGGATGTAGTTGGCGTGGTAGGCGTGTTGGGTGTAGTTGTCGTGGTAGGCCTGTTAGATGTAGTTGGCGTGGTAGGCGTGTTGGATGTAGTTGGCATTGTAGGCGTGTTGGATGTAGTTGGCGTGGTACGCGTGTTGGATGTAGTTGGCGTGGTAGGCGTATTGGATGTAGTTGGCATTGTAGGCGTGCTGGATCTAGTAGGCCTGGTAGGCGTGTTGGATGTAGTTGGCGTGGTAGGCATGATGGGTGTAGTTGTCGTGGTAGGCCTGTTAGATGTAGTTGGCGTGGTAGGCGTGTTGGATGTAGTTGGCATTGTAGGCGTGTTGGATGTAGTTGGCGTGGTACGCGTGTTGGATTTAGTTGGTGTGGTAGGCGTGTTGGTTGTAGTTGGCGTTGTAGGCGTGTTGGGTGTAGTTGGCGTTGTAGGCGTGTTGAATGTAGTTGGCGAGGTACGCGTGTTGGATGTAGTTGGTGTGGTAGGCGTGTTGGATGTAGTTGGTGTTTTAGGCGTGTTGGATGTAGTTGGCGTGGTACGCGTGTTGGATGTAGTTGGTGTGTTAGGCGTGTTGGATGCAGTACGCGTAGTATGTTTGCTGGATGTAGTAGGCGTGTTAGATGTAGTTGGCGTGGTAGGCGTGTTAGATGTAGTGGGTGTGGTAGGCGTGTTAGATGTAGTTGGCGTGGTAGGCGTGTTGGATGTAGATGGCATGATATGCGTAAACCGTGTGTTGTGTTGTGAGGAAATATTTCAGATATTTAACAGTATAACATTTAAAATGTATCAATATTCGACAACAGTGTCTAAAAACGAGTTTTCGAAAATTCGAAAATAGTTAACGAAAATTCCGTTTATTTAGGAGTTACCATAATGGTGTTCTTCTTTCTACGCCAAATATAGCAAACAATTTTATTACAGATATTCGAATTAAAGTTATGTTTGTATTCTTTAAAACAGTAAGGTAATAATAAGAAGAAGAATAATAAGACTCTGTGCATTGGTGTGTATAGAATCATTGGTAGGAAAATATCACTTTCTGTTTAAATTTAATTTCTCAGCTCCTGTATTTTAGATTGTGTGAAAACTTTCTCCGCTTGAAAATGTATCATGTATGCATACAATAATAGTGAAATGATTTAGTGCATTTTCCCATGCAAACTGTAACTTAGTGTAAAACCTCTAAGAAAAAATTATTCTTTACTGATCGAATGTTCAAAAATAAACTAAATAACTTGTTACAGTTTGGCACTTCTTGGGGTACAATGAAATTATTTAAAGATTCGTGCAAAATAACCTATTCACAGATTCACAGTTATAGGACAATAATTTCAGAAATTTTGCTATCATAAAACAAAAGAGTAAATCTAAATCGGAATCAAAATAGGCGTTTTCCTTTCATTTTAAATTTAGATGTTTCATCCCAGTGATTCTATACCAACTAACCCACTACAGTAGTGTCACTTAGTAATGACAGATGTATTATCACAAATGTGGTGCTTCTGTCTGCTCTGAGCTTCCTTTTTTTCTTTTTCTTTTTTAGATAATCTATACACAATTAAAGAGACATTAGACAGTCAATTAGCCAGAAGGCAGTTCTCGATAAAGCTTATCATCTTTCAGCATTATGTTGAAAATGCATTACTTGGCTTCAGTCAGCGGAAGTTTCAAAGCCTCTTTGAAAATGTAATGCATCAAGTGATGATAGGAAATATGCAGAAAAACCTGATAAACCGGGGGTTGCAATTTCTGATTAACGACATAGTTCGACTTGAAAGTAATGGTTATGCAATAGGATAAGGGAGTAGAGTTTTGAACTTCCAAATGACGCGGTACAATCGATACAAAAGGACATGCATTTAAATGTAACCTGTGTGCGATTGAGAAAATAGTGTGCGCTTTAAGGTCTTGATACATGCCACCTGCATTTTTATAATGCTTAAGGTTTCCAGTTATTCTGACACAAGGCATAAGACTTAAGCGCGGAGCAATGACGCACACGGCAATTTAAAATTGTACCATGCTACAGAGCTACAAAAAGTATAAAATAGTGCGGTTTTCGTGCTAGAATACGTTTCCGGTTATTCATTAGCCGGCGCTTCCGCTTCTGAATGGTTATGGAATCAATAAAAGGTGCCAGTCTTCTGACTGGTTATGGAATCAATAAAAGGTGCCAGTCTTCAATGGCGCTAGTAATGGTCAATATATATCTTCATCAATTCGATTCATATAGTAAGTAAGTAAGTAAGTAATATTTTATTAAAGTGTCACATATCAAATACAGTTACAATTACAAATAGTAAATTACTTTTATAACACAGGTATGCATATTTACAATGCTAAAGAGCGTCGTTTATACCTTTCTAAAAGTATGTGTGCTGCAGTATATCACAGTTCATTAAGAATGTTAATTTTTAAGTTGATGAAAACAACAAAAAACTGTCTTCAGCTTGCTATGCTGCATTAAAGAGTTCATATAAAAACTCGCGGTCAATCAACAAATGAGTTTCATCCTCAATTGTTCACTTGTTACAATATTTACAAACTCGTTTAGGGACAGGTGTTTTCGGTCGAGTATATCTCCCAGTTTCAATTGCTAAGGGAAGATTACAACTTCTAAGTTTTGCAAGAATGCGTCGGTGACCTCTGCTCATATTGCATTTTACAAAATACTCTGTTTTACATAGACTTTTATATAGTCTGTACGTTCTAAGTTTATTTCCATTCTGATCATTTCTTCCATCACTTTGTAATTGTTCATACCATGTATGTCTATCGGTTTGCTTTAAATGGTCACCTACTCTACTAAGACATTTCTTTACGTTGGGGTTCTCATGTAGCATATGTTCGGACGTTCCTGTGTTCTCTATAAATCTGATCATTATATGGGTTTATTACACGACCAATTGTGAACTGGTGTTGGTTGGCTGGCATATTTCTTATTCTATTCCACAGTCGAACCGTTTCGGATTTGTGCTTCATCTGACACGAGTCCCACCCAAGGTCTCCTCTCGATGAAACGTTTGAGCAATTAATAGTTGATTACCCCTAAAAATATCTTCCTGGCTTATTTAAGACAGTTTCAATTACTTTATACTTATTTTGTCCCCATATGCCAGATCCATAGCATAGTACCGGTTCAATGACAGACTCAGTCAGTTTAGTATATACACAAAGTGCCATTCCACCATCACAAAGAATTTATTCGCTGCCGGAACGTTTTAGTAATTGCACATGGTAAGGTAGTAATGAATAGTTTCTTTGAGTTAACGCAATCTTATAATTAAACATGGTAGCAATGAACAGTTTATCTGTGTTGTAATGCATGCTAAAGCAAACGCATCCCATACATGTAAGTAATTGTATTTCTGTGCTGATGTGTACTTCAGCACGTCGTGCTACAAAGGTGGATATGTAATCAATTTGTAAGGCATGTCAAGGATTCGCCCACCTTGATTCAAAATGTTTGGTAGCACAAATTGGGAAGAAAGTGTCTGGTAAAAAAAACGGACATGGCGTGTTTACGTCTCTGTGACAACTCTTTTTTTTGAATATTTTTTTAACACCCGTGACTTGGTCTGTTATTATGTTAAACTTTGTTCCCAGTTCCTACCCAGAAATAATGTTATTTTCTCTCGGCAGCTATTTTACGCTTGCGTAAAACCTTGCTTGTATATATATATATATATACAACATATATAGCTGCCAGTGCTCTGCTCGATGATTTTGCAACCTCTTTAACTGATACTTCTGATAGATGTCATTGAACCAGAAACCAAGGTACTTATAGCTATAGCAGAAACCAAGGTACTTATAGCTATGTACTTATAGCTATATACCTCTGTTATCACATTTAAATTAAAACATGATTTATTTCCACGTTTGGGCCTAAAATGTAATACCTTAGTCTTTGTTTCATTTACAGGCATACGCCATTTTATATATACCATTCACTTATTTTGTCTAGCATTTTTTGCATATCTAATTCATTTTCCGCTGAAATAGCAACATCATCTGCGTAAAGCAATATGGCTACTGTAAGTTCATCAGACATAGTGACACCCAGATTTAGACTCTTGATTTTCCTGGCTAGATCATTTACATAAATGGAGAATAATATTGCTTGACACCTTGCTTTACTTCAAACCAATCTGTTTCATAATCATTTACTCTTACAGCATGTACAGTACATGATACATGTACATACATCGATTGCACAGCCTTTAAAGTGTTACCATGTATACCTAATGTCATCATTTTGTACCATAGGCAGTCTCGTTGTATATTGTCAAAAGCTCTTTTCGCGTTAACAAAACATACGAATGTATCTTGTTTGCCAATTTTCTATTATTTATAATTGTATAAAGTGTGTAAATATGGTCCATACAACTCCTGTTTTTCCTGAATCCATTTTGTTCGTCGCATAACAGATTGTTCGTTTCAAGCCACTGTGTGAGCCTTTTGTTCAAAACACAAGCATGTATGTTGCAGGGTACAGACAGTAACGTTAGAGGCCGGTAGTTCAATGGAGGAGTGGGGTCATCTGCCTTAAATATCGGACTGATTATACCTTCCTTAAATATTCGGACTGATTATACCTTGTGTCCATTCCGTTGGGACTACTACACCCAGTTAAAAGCATAGCTTATAATTTTGAACAGAAGGTCCACACAGGTATCAATGCGTAGTATTTCTGCCGGAATAAGATCAACCTCTACAGCTTTCTCAACTTTGCATTATAAATAGAAAGTCTGACATCCTCTCTTGTTATTGGAAGAATGTCTATAGGTAACTGTCAATCACTGTTAGCCATGCAATTTCATGAGAACATTGTGATATTCAATTTTGATTCAGATTATGAGGCCCACCCAATAAAGCCTTTTTGTATGCAGTAAAATATAAACACACAACAGAAAGTTGTTCATTTAATGCTTTGCTATCATTCCTGTTCTATAAACAATAAAGACATATCAGATAAATTGTGTATTTAAACTAGCTAAATTATGAATATGCTTTTTTAAATTACAAAGTTGTGTTTAGCTTTTCTTACCGAAGACAATAATATAGCAATGTAACACAAAGAAAAAACTACAAACGGGCCTCAATTTATATACCTGAGTTGATCCGTGATGGAGCATGCAGTCAGTAAATAAACAAGATTCCCATAGCAAATGCTAGGAAATATGTCCTTAAGCTCTTCCTAGAGTTTATTTTGTTCATCTATTTGAAACTTTCGTTTATATTTCCTAATGCATTTGTCAAATGCTTTCGTGCTATACAAAACTCTGTTCTTAATTTTCGTTTACTTGCGTTACATGTTTTACACGATAACCATGTTTTTTCACATATACATGCCTTATCCCAAAGATGTTGAAGTTCAGTATTCCGGTATTGTTTCGATGTTGTTTCATGAGGTTTAAATATTGTATTTGACGTTCTTCTGAGCTTTAGTTTTTCGTGCATTTCTTTATTTAGTATATTAACAAATTCCAAATATCGGTTTTTATTATATAACCTATAAATAGACGCGTTTTCATTGGCTAAAAAGTAATTTTTTAGAAAAAATATCTAGCGATATTGACCTGTTTTTTTGATATTGACCTGTTTTTTTGATATTGACCTGTTTTATATAATTGTTTTTTTGATATTGACCTGTTTTATATAATTGTAAATTGAGGGTTATATAATAAAACAGTTATGGACTTTTCAGCTGTTATACATGATGTTGATATGTACCAAAAAATCATTATTGACCTCGGCTATCGCCTCGGTCAATAATGATTTTTTTGGTGCATATCACATCATGTATAACAGCTGAAAAGTCCATAATTGTATAATATATGTGTATGCCACCTTAACGTCATATGCTTTTCTATTCTTGATTCTTACACTTCGGGTTTGGTTCAAATGTAATGTCATCGTTGTTGTACTCGTTTAATATTTCTTTCATTTGCATTTATAAAATAGAATGCTCTGAGGATTTAGAGTATCCTTGAAGGTTAAGGTCATTTATAACCGAGGACATTGAATGCACTTTACAAGATCGATAGTTACGAAGTTGCTAATGCGGCACTATAAAGTAATCGACAGCAGAACTGCCATTTATACCAATATTCGTAAAATTATCTTCACCAAATCTGCCGTTCACTATACACATACTTGTATCCACCAGAAAATCGATCAACATACAATACAACAAAAATATTATTGTTTATTAAAGTATCACATATAAAATTACATATATACATACATCACAGTACTTTTTAAATGTATTTATATCCAGCCGTATGCACGACTTATATGACGCTGAGACAACATTATGTACACATAATTTTCACTTAAAGGGAATGTAGCGACATAGCCAAACCATCTTTATTATTGAGAGTTCTGAAATACTTGAATAAGGGTGAAAGAATTATTAAAATCGGATGATAAACAAAGAAGATATGATCATTTGAAGTTCCTGTTGAAACGGATATGGAAGCGGCCATTTTGAAAGCTATGACATCACGGTTCTAAATGACCATATATGGAATATTTATAAATATGAAAATTTACTGATTTATAGGGAAAAAATGACAGCAACTGTATGAAAAATATATAATACTTAATGGCAATAATGCTTTACATGTCCAGTAAAAAAAATCATTCATTTGTAGTGATTTTCTTTGTTTTGTTTGATATTTATCAATATTCCATATATGGTAATATGGAACTATGATGTCATAGTTCTAAACATGGCGGCTCCCATATTCGTTTTAGAACAACCTTTAAATGGTCATATCTTTTTTGTTTATCATCCCATTTTGATAATTCTTTCACCTTTTCCCAAGTTGATCAGAACTCTCAATAACAGAGCTTGTTTGGCTGTGTCGCTACATACCCTTTAAGGAATGGTCATACATCAATTAAGTATAAAATAAAACGACTACATTTACAATATAAAGACAGAGAATTGTTTGTTTTTAATAAAATCCGATATGCCGTGGACCGATTAACACTTACTTCACATATGATTTGTTTAAAAAGAAAGAAATCAAAAGTTAATATAAGCAGTTATACATCACAATTATAAAATTGATTATATAGCTGAAGATATCGGTTTATATATGTGTATGTTTTCTTCTGCGTAGCATCTGAAGAAGACAATTGGCTATACCAAATTGCAAAGAATCTGCGTTCATTAAAAACAATAATATTTCAATGGAGTTAAAATCTAAAAACAATGGTTCTAAGTTATATGAAGAATGAAAAAGATGAAAACGTTTGTCGCTATATAAAAATCACATTCAATTAAAAAGTGAGTTTCACCTTCAACAGACGTTGTATTACAGTATTGACAAATTCGGTCATTTAAAAGAGTTTAAATATGCCCATATGGATTCACTTTTTCGTCTTTTATCTGTCTTGGTTGCCCACAATCAATAACTTCTATGTAATCACACTCATCATCAATCCTTGAGTTAAAATCACCGCATATGATTACATTTCCATCATTTTGGTACTCGTATACTGTCAACATCAATTCAGAATAAAATTGTCCAGCGTCATATCTCCTGCTACATACTTCTGGAGGCAGATAACAAATGCAGTTTGTGGTCTGTTTCAATATGTTGGAATTTTAACCACATGACATCTTCCATTAGCGTATCAACAGTGTAATTATATATATCAAATAATGTTTTGTTTACAAAAGCCCCCACACCACCTAATCCTCTTTTGGCTTTAGCGAGAATGACTTTCTATTATTTCCAACCCGTGTATATCCACTAACTTCAGATTTATAGTTTCGTCAATGTTTAAAAACGTTTCACAGATTCCATATATCAATAAAGCAATCAATAAGTAAATCAATCAATCAATCAATCGAAATAAATCAATAATCAATAAAAGAATAAATAAATAAATAAATTTGAAAAATCGAAATCAATAAAAAATCAATAAATCAATCAACAACCAATCAATCAAATCAAATCAAATCAACCAAATCAATCAATTAATTAATAAATAAATAAATCAAGAAAGAGTTTAGGCAGTTCCAGTATACAATTACATTCCAAGGATTTGGCAATAAGTATGACTCGCGTTCCTTTGGAGACACAATAAATGAACGATCGCTAATCATACTCCCTGTGAAGTGAATGAGCTTGAATTTGGTTTTAATGCGCACCAACACAAAAAGGTTATATTGCGCCGGCAGGAACATTCCTAGACCACCATCAATTTACATCGAGATAAAAAAAAATGCACCATATGAACTGCAGAGTTGAGGCAAATTCTGTTGGAACCACTCCATGTTTCGCTGGAGCCACGATCATTGTTTTCTGCCACCACTCAAGTAGCACCAGAAACACTAGAGGAATCATGACGAAGACTTAAATGAACATGGCAAAATTGACAAAATGAACATAATTCCGAGGGGTTTTATCTCTCTGCATGATAAGCAGTCGTCCTATCCTTGCCCTGGAATCACACGGGGTAAAAGTAAATTAGCTGTGGTTAAACATGTATACTGTCTTGCAAGGAAAAGCACATATGTGAATTAGTTCAAAAGATAATTCGTTTATATCTATTATTTTATTAATAATTGAATAATTTTAATTCAAGAATTGTATCACATGCATTCTTGAACACCATAAACGCAAAAACGAGGTAATAGAAATTCCAAACTTATAAAATGTTCCAATTTATGCTAAAAACACTTAACAACCTCTAACCTTATAACATGTTCCAATTTACCCTAACAAATATTTAACTACTTCCAAACTTATAAAATACCAATTTACTCTAAAAAAGATCCTCAAAGATAACCGTGTGAAGAAGGGGCTATAGTCTCGTAGATTTGTTTGTTAGGTGTTTAAC